>PVKU01000055.1:103364-333824 GCA_004027475.1 Anoura caudifer | reverse complement strand
GATGAAGGAGATGTGGGCTAGCCCAGGCAGGTGGTGGGCCCAGGGCCAGGTGTGCTCTGGACCCAGATGCAGACAGACCCCTTCCTGTGACATAACTGCTCTTCCCTGGTGGGCTATCAGCACCCATGTCTGCTTTGCTCTGGTCTCAGGCTTTGGCCCTGGTGGCCAACATGGGTTTTCACTCCTAGGGGCTGCCCCTCCCTTTCTGTGTCTCTCAGTGGCCCTCAGTCTCTCTTGGTCTCTGGGTCTCTCAGTTTCTTGATCTCTCTGGGTATCTCCGAACTCCCAGTCTCTCTGAGTGTCTGGATATCTTTGGGTCTCTTGGTCTCTCTATGTCTCAGAGACTCTTGGTGTCTCTGGGTCTCTGTTACTCAGTGTCCATGGGGGTCTCTCTGGATCTCTCTCAGTCTCTGGGTCACTAGAAGCATCTCTGAATCTCTTGCTCACTCTGGGTCTCTGGATCTCTTGGTCTCCATGGTGTCTGGGTCTCTCTAGGTCTTTGGATCTCTCTTGGTCTCTGGGTGTCTTCAAATTTCTGGGTTTCTGAGTCTCTGAATCTCTTGGTCTCTCAGTCTTTCTGGTCTGAGTCTTTCCTTTCCTGGGGTCTCATGTCTCCATGTCTCTAGGCTCTCTGGGTTTCATGGTCTCGCTCTGGCCACCTTCCACACCCCCTGAGGCCAGCGAGTTCTTCCCTAACCACCTGGCCTCCATTAGGACACTCTGTTTTGTATGCATGTGTGTTTTCCTCATGCATTTGTTGTCGGCGTTCTCCAGAAAGTAAGCAGTGACTCTAGCAACCTCCAGAGCAAGCCCCGTAAACTTATTAAAGAGGCTATAATTGGCCCTGGCCACTGTGGCTTGTTTGGGACTCATCCAGCAAACCAAAATCTCACCGGTTCAGTTCGCAGTCGGGCACATGCCTGGGTTGTGGGTTCAATCCCCTGTTGGGGCACATATGGAAGGCAGCCAATTGATGTTTCTCTCTCATATAGATGTTTCCATCTATTTCTCCATCCTTCCCCTCTCTCTTAAAAAAAAAATAATAAAGAGGCCATAACTGAATCAGCTCACATGTTCCTCACAACTACGTGGGGTGTTATTAATGGCCTCATTTTACAAATGAAACCAACAGTAACTAAAGCACAGACTTGGGTTACTGCTGACAGGTAAAGTAACTTGCTGCCAGCCATACCACTAGTGCATGGAGAGCCACATTTCAGCCAGGCCACCCAGCGCAAGCACCACGTTGAAGCATCAGCCAGGGACCTATGTTTCTGCACTGAACCTATCGCAGAGACGGTGCTCAGTAAAACTGTGAATGAACTCCCAGACCAGCTGTGTTCTCTACTTCTCTCCTTCTGCCCGCTATAGGGAACCAATCAACATGGCAATGTCGAATGTAGCCCAGTATTGATCCGGAAAACCGATCAATGCGAGGCGGCACACAGGAGCCAGGTGTGCAGATCGGCTTTCCCATGGGGAATCAGGCCTGCATGGATCCTAGGCTGCTATGAGACTTGCTTTTGCTAAAACTCCCTCACCCTGAGTTAAGACTGCAGATCTTTAATGTATGTCTCTGAAGCAACTCCCTAAAGTCTGTGCTAAGATGTCCCAAGGACAAAATGTAACCAAATTAATCATCTTTATCATTCCCTTGCATTTGCAACTTTTTCTCCTTTTTTGTTATCTGTAAGAAGTAATCACTTAACTAAATCTAGAAATAACGAGAATCTTCTTTGATGTAATGCAACTGGAAAGCAATAAAGGCCTGTCCAGGCAAGGGTCAGGGCACTCTCCCCTGGAGAAAGTGGCTGTGCCGTCCCTTTTGCTCCACAGAATCGGTAGTCCGTGTGAACTTGTGCACCGCACCCACAACGGCACAGACTCTGGAGGTCCGAAGTCTGCATCACCCCTCCGTGCATAGGCTAGAGGTCAGTAAGGGGCACATAAAAGCCTGCCTTAACCCTGGGTGGGCTTCAGGCCCATGCCCAGCAGTGTCTTTTTTAAATTTTTTATTGTGGAAGAATTTAGACATGTAGATGTTACTAAAAAAGTATGAAAACTTTTGTGTCCCCTTCCCCCAGCTTCCCCCAGTGCTGACATTCTTGCATAACTACAATGCAGTTAGAAACAGGAAACTCACACTGGTACAACACAAAACTACAGATCTTATTCAGATTTTACTAGCAGTCACTTAAAATTTTTGGTGTCTAGTTCTATCAGTTTTATCCCATGGATAAACTGGTGTAAGACCATCTCAATCAGGATTAGAACCCTCACCTCATTCCTTTTCCCTGATGTTTTCCCTTTAAGAGTCACACCCTGCTCCTTACCCCTGCCCCTGGCTACCATTGATCTGTTCTTTATCTATGTAATCCTGTCATGTTAAGAATATTATATAAATGGCATCGGATTGAGCACAGGTTGTGAACTAAAGGGTCGCCAATTCTATTCCCAGTCAGGAAACATGCCTGGGTTGTGGGCCAGATCCCCAGTGGGGGTTGCACAAGAGGCAACCACACATTCATGTTTCTCTACCTCTCTTTCTCCCTCCCTTCCCCTCTCTTTAAAAATACTTTAAAAAGTAAGTAAGTAAATAAATAAATAAATAAAATGTCACTTCCTGCCCTTGCTGGTGTAGCTCAGTGGACTGAGCATGGCTGAGTTCCATTCCCAGTCAGAGCACATGCCTAGCTTGTAGCCAGGTCCCTGGTAGGATGCACAAAAGGCAACCACACATCGATGTTTCTCTCCCTCTCTTTCTCCTTCCCTTCCCCTCTCTCTAAAAATAAATAAATAAAATCTTAAAAAAAATTAAATGTCAATTCCTCATCTATTTCTTTATTATTCATTACCAGGTGTAGCCTTTGAAAACCTCCTTCTTGTACGATCTGCCTCACTTTCTGTACTCCCTGACTTCCGGCCTAATACAGATCTCCCAGGAACTCCAAGGAGATGGCAGAACCACAAGAAGAGCCACAAGATTGAAGGAGCCTGGGTTCTCCAATAACCAGGTGGGAACCTGCCCTCCGGGTGCTCCTCTATCAGAGATATATTGGTTATCGGCTATTGTGGAAAAACTATCCCAGAACTTTGTGGTTTTAAATAAAAAAATTATTATGAGTAGTAAACTTCCTAATCCTCTATGTGGATGAATTAAATTTTGGCTCAGTTGGGTAACTGTGTGTGACCTTTATCTATACAATCTTCTAAACCCACTTACATTTCATCCTTAGGAAAAATATTTCCTGGGAGTGCTTATTCTATTTTAATATCTGCTTAAATATTTAAAATTATTTTGGTAAGACTTTTAACATATGATAATCAGGTAGTAAGGTATTTTGAAATATAGTTTATCAATTATTCTCCAATAAAGTTGGAATTTTTAAAAAATAAATATACTAGACCTGGCGACCTGGCTCATGTGGCTCAGTGGATTGAGTGCCAGCCTGTGAACCAACGGGTTGCCAGTTCGATTCCCAGTCAGGGCACGTGCCTAGGTTTTGGGTTCTGTGCTCTAGCCCCATCAGGGTGCTTGCTGAAAGCAGAAGGCAACCGATTGATGTTTCTCTCTCACATGGATGTTTCTCTCTCACATGGATGTTTCTCTCTCACATGGATGTTTCTCTCCCTCTCTTTCTCCCTTCCTTCCCTGCTCTCTAAAATAAAATAAAAACTAAAACATAACACATTTTTAAAAAGAGTTCCTTATATATTATAGATACAAGTCCCTTATCAAATATATGATTCGCAAATATTTCCTCCCATTCTGTGGGTTGTCTGTTCACTTTCTGGTTGATGTCCTCCAAAGCACAACATTGGAAAGTTTTGAAGATGTCCAGTTCATCCAGTTTTTCTTCTGTTGCTGTGATTTTGTTGTCATATCCATGGAACCATTATCCAGCCCAAGGTCATGAAGATTTATGCTTCAGATTTCTTCCAGCACTTTTCTACCTTTAGGTCTTACATTTAGACCTCTGATCCATTGTGAGCTAATTGTTGTGTATGGTGTAAGGTAGTGGCCACAGCACCATTTGTTGACAAGATTATTGTTTCCTCCATTGCTTTTCTTGGCATCCTTGTTGATAATCGGCTGCCTATAAATGTATGAGTTAATGAGGGGGGGACCCAAAAAAACTCTGGAATTTATTTATAAAAAATTGTGTATTTATTCTTACATGTTTAAACTTCAGTCACCTTCAAAGTACTCTGCATTTGATGCAATACACCTATCGAGATGTTTTTTCCACTGCTCAAAACAGCTTTTTTTTTTTTTTTACACATGTAGGGTATCTGCTCACAGGAAGGGCACGAGTTCTGTGCCCCTCCACACAGCAAACCCAAGCTCCTGTTGGGTGTTGTAAACTGAAGAGCCATTCCTTCAGGCCCCCTGCTCTGTCAAAACAGTTTGTTAACTTGTCAATTTTTATGCCTTTTAGTGTTTCTGCTATTTTTTGCATCACTTCTTCCACATGAGCAAAACGTTTCCCTTTGAAGACTTTTTTCATCCCAGGAAACAACAATAAAAAAAGTCACTCAGGGCAAGATTGGCGAATAGGATGGAGGGGGTACAGGGATAATTTCATTTTTCGTCAAAAACTGTTGAAGACTCAGTGTAATGTGGGCAGGTGTGCTCATAAATCACCCATTATGAAATGGGCAAATGTGCTGAAAGAGTCATCAAAAAAAAAAATTCACTGAAGCCCAATGCAGCCTCTCACAACAATGCCAGCTAATATATACTGCTACAGATGAGTTCCTAGAATACTCACCTAGCGGTGAAAGCCTGTACTACAAGGGTCCCACCAGCCAGAAGATAATTGCAATTTGTTTGGAGTCCCACTTCATATTTCTGGACTTAGTTCTACTCCATTGATTTATTTGTCTATCTTGATTAGTGTGGATTTATAGTACTTTAAAAAAATATTTATTTACTTAGTTTCAGAAAGAGGGGAAGAGAGGGAGAAAGAGAGGGAAACATCGATTGATGTGAGAAAGAAACATTGATTGGCTGCCTCTGGTACACACCCCAACTGGGGACGGAAGCCACAACCCAGGTGTGTGCCCTGACCTGGAATCCAAGAGACCACCTTTTGGTTGGTGGACTGACGCCCAACCAACTGAGCCACACCAGTCAGAGCTGTAGTAAGTTTAAAAATCAGAAAGTATGAGTGCTCCAACTTTATTATTTTCAAAACAATTTCCTGTAGTCTGGATCACATGCATTTAACATAAATTTTCTTCATTTTGTGTTTTTAAAACATGGAATCCTTCATGCATTTGGGTGTTACCCTTGCACAGGGACCAGCTAACCTTCTCTGTATCCTTTCAGTGTTGGTATATGGGCTGCCAAAGCGAGCACTCAAAGTGAATTTTAGGGTCACTTTGTCAATTTCTGCAGTAAAGGCAACTGGGATCTTGACAGGGACTATTGAATTTTTAGATAATTTTGTGGAGTATTGCCATCAAACAATATTAAGTCTTAGAATCTGTGCTTACGAGTTATCTATTTATTCAGATCTTTATTTCTTTCAATGATGTTTTGTAACATTTAGTGTACCAACCTTATACTTCTAATACTAAATTTACTCATAAGCATTTTTTGTGTGCATTGCAAATAGAATTATTTTATTGATTTCATTTTGGGGTCGTTCATTACTAGTATATAAAAATACAACTGATTTTTGCATATTAATCTTCTATTCTGCAACCTTGCTGAACTCATTTATAAATTCTAATAGTTGCTAGAAAGGCATAGAGAGCTTTATGAGGAGTCAACTCAGTGACAGGTTACAGGCCAAACTGAAGAGACCAATTGAGGTCAACAGGTGGTGGCAAAGGTGGCTGAAGCCAATAAAACGGGACCCAAAGCCAATCTCAGGACCGGTCATGATAAATCTCTGGATCTCAATTGTCCCACGTATAAAAAAAAACGAGGATAGCACCACTGAGCTTATAAACTTAAATGACTGATAGGTAGATCTAAGACGACAATTGCAAGGCACAAAGAGGGTACATTAGTCCATTCGCTCCATTCTGCCAAAGAACAGACTGGGTTGGCGGCGACCCAGCCACAAACTGAAATATCGGGCAGCACAAGAGGAGAGGGAACTGTGCCCATGGCCCAGAAGTGATTATAAAAGGACAATAAAGCTACAGGTAGGGGGAGGCTTTCGTGAACACAGCTTTGAAATCAGGCCTTTTGCACAAAACATTCCCACTCCAAGATTAACTGTATTAAAGGTCTGCCTTCTCCTCAGCCCGTAGCACACTTGACTGCCCCACCCCTACGTAGCGCAGCAAACGTTCCCCGAGGCAGTTATGATCACCCACCCGCCTACCAACAGTGCCTTCCCCTCCCGACTCCCCGCCCACAGGGGTGGGACCTAGTCCTAGGCAACGCTGTCTTCCGCCCCTAGCAACCGCTCACCTATTTTCTCTTCCTATAGGCCAGTAAATTTCCTTTATTTTTCTTATTGGTCCGCGTAACTCTATCTCGACCAATCAGTAGCAGCCACGGAAACCCAACACACTCTCGTACAATGTGGGGGTAATCATGGAGGAGACAGATATTTCGTTCCCTGAATCAAGCTTTCCCAGAAAGCTTCTTAGTTCTCAAACTGTTGTAAATCCCCCCCGAAATGAGTTTCCAAAACATTGGTCTTAGGCCTGTAACGTCTATTCCCTGCCTACTTCCCCCTTCCACGTGGTACGGCCCGCACAATGCTCCACCTTCCAGCCTCTTTGAGAGCCTGAGTCCTCCGCTAAGTAGACGCCATTCAGTGACGGAGACGATACCACCTCTGATTAATAAATAGGGGAACACTAACCACCCCCCAGGTTGCCCTATTCCGCTTCGGCCACATATTACATCTCTTGTTCGAACCGTGGGAACGATATGGTGGTGGAACGGCTGCTCCCAGCACCACAGAAGGCACGCGATGGGGAAGAAAGGGGGCACTTGGTACAATCCACGCCGCGCCCCGCGCTTCCGGAAGTGAGGTGTCTCACCCTCGAAGTTCCGGCTCGCAGGGGGTGGAGGAGTGTTGTTAACCGGGACGCCTCCGCAGTCTCGGGGATTGAGCGGGCTTGCGGCGTTGGGCTCCTGGTGAGTGGATTGGGCCGGGGTTGTGGTTGGAGTCGGGACCCAGACCTTCCCCTTGAGGTCTCCGGGGTTGGCGCGCCCCTCCGCCCGCCACTCACTTTTGGCCTGTCAGCTGGCGATAGGTAGACCTCAGGCACCCTCGCGGCCGCTCTCTCTGAGGCTGGGCCCTGCCTGCGACGCTCGCTGCTCCTGGAGTTTCACAGGTGCGCGACCACGGGGGGATCCCGGTCCCTCTGAGTCTCGCCACTGCATCCTGTCGGTCGGCCGTTTCTCCGGTGCCCCGAATTGACACTGCCCGGGGGGTTGGGGGGCAGCAGGGTTCCAGACTGACGGACCTCGCCCGCTCCTGTGGGGCGCGTGTCGGAGCTGTCCACTCTGGCAGAGCTGTCACCGACGCTGTCGCCTGCCCGGCTGTGCCCCGCAGCCCCTTGGCTTCTCCCAGTCCAGACCGCACGTTCCCGCCTCTGGAGTTGTTTTTTTTGCATCCCACAGCATCATCTTCACTTTTAGGTAGCAGTTTTCCCCCCTCAAATATTGCTGCCCTTCCTCATTACTCCCTAGGGGCGGCGGCTTGACAGGCAGGCAGCGAGGAAAGAGCCCTAGATTTGAGACAAAGTTGATCCAGGCACCAGTGGGATCACTTAACGACTTGAGTCTCAGTTTCCTGTTTGTAATATGAGGGAGTGAGTCTGTGCTATTCTTGATGTGATTATGAGGGTGAAACGAGTTTTTTCTTCTTCTATTAACTGACTCTGGGTTTCAGGCACTAGCTAGGTTTGCACCGTATGGACATCACACGAGTCATTCTTCCCTTTCCCATGCAGGTTTCCAGGCCAGGGCCATGTTCCGCACCGCAGTGATGATGGCCGCCAGCCTGGCGCTGACCGGGGCAGTGGTGGCTCATGCCTACTACCTCAAGCACCAGTTCTACCCCACTGTGGTGTACCTGACCAAGTCCAGCCCCAGCATGGCAGTGAGTTGAACACTCGAGGAGGGAGGAACTCCTGGGAGGGAAGGAGGAGGTTGCTTGAGAAGAAGGGGTGGGGCTCGAGGGTGAGTAGGAGAGAAGTTGCCTCCAGCTGCTTAACTCTGAGTAAATTGTGACGGGGATGTGGGGAGGTTCCTGAATGCTGAGCCCCAGGCAGAGCAAAGCAGAAGCTGACCACAAACCAGAGCCTCTCTTTACTCCTAGGTCCTGTACATCCAGGCCTTTGTTCTGGTCTTCCTCTTGGGCAAGGTGATGGGCAAGGTGTTCTTTGGACAGCTGAGGGCAGCAGAGATGGAGGTAAGATGTTTGTGGTCTCAAAGTGAGGGCCAGGGAGCTGTGCAAACACGTTGTCTTGAGTTCCACATTATTTCTCGCCGAACCCCCAGCACCTTCTAGAACGTTCCTGGTATGCTGTCACTGAGACTTGTCTGGCCTTCACTGTCTTTCGGGATGACTTCAGCCCTCGCTTTGTTGCACTCTTCACTCTCCTTCTCTTCCTCAAGTGTTTCCACTGGCTGGCTGAAGACCGTGTGGACTTTGTGAGTCGGGTCAGGGGTTCTCTGGAGCAGACAGAAGCCAGAGTGGCTGGTGGACAGGCTTGTGGAGTGAGGGTTGGGTCTCAGATACGGGGTGAGCTTCAGCTTTCCTGACAGGACCCCTCTTCTGCTCTGCCTCAGATGGAACGCAGCCCCAATATCTCCTGGCTCTTTCACTGCCGCATTGTCTGTAAGTGAAACCCATGTGAGGGGCGTGGAGGGAGAGGAGGCACCATGGAGGGTTAGAACATAAAATGTCACTGGCTGTGGCCCTGTACTGGGAGCACAGGCTGTCTCCTCAGCCACAGCTGTACAGGAAAGATAATTTAGGAAATTAATTTGCATCATTTCTGTCCTGTTCCACTCCACAGCTTCTCAACTGCCTGGCCCCTCAGCTCTTTGCCTCCTCACCTGGAGCTTGGGCTGCCCCAGTGCCCCACTAGGCAGAATTGGAGTTCCCAGGGGGCCAGGTTCAGCAGTGTGCTCACCTGACTAGAGGCTGGGATCTTGGTGGGCCTGAGGGTGGGAGCTGTCTTAGGAGTGGCTGCCAGGCCCTGGGCTGACCCCTCCAACCCCCCATTTCGGGGGTCCCCACAGCCCTTATGTTCCTCTTGGGTATCCTGGACTTCCTCTTCGTCAGCCATGCCTATCACAGCGTCCTGACCCGTGGGGCCTCTGTGCAGCTGGTGTTTGGCTTTGAGGTAAACTGGCTTGGGAGGTTGGGAGGACAAGCCTGAGGTGGCACTGCATGTGCCTTGAATAACCCAATAAATGCTTATTGAGCACCTGCTCTGTGGCCAGCCCCCGCGGGCCACCAAGGAGCAGTCGTCAGTCAGCCCAGCCCTGTGCACCCTCAGCCTGGGAGAGTGGGGAAGGCACAGGAGGCGCCTGTGGAGAAGGAGCCCTGACCTGGCGCTCAGGGAGGGCTTCTCAGAGGCTCGTGCCAGAGGAGCTGGCTGTTGACAGACAGAAGGAATTAGTGCGCAGGATGCTGGTTGGGGAAGAATGTGTTTGTCTACAGCAGCTCGCATTGTCGAGTGCTTGGTGGGTGCCAGGCCCTGTGCTGAGCGCCTGCCCCGAGTGTCTTTGAATCAGTGAAGCGGTTAATTCTGTTGTTTTATAGCCAAGCACAATGTAGTCCAGAGAGGCCCAGCAGGTCACCAAAAGTCGCACCAGCTAGTGAGTGGAGGAGCTAGGAAGGCCCCGGCTGTGTCTGTGCCCGTGCTTGTACTCTCGCACCCTGCTGTGCAGGGGTCTGGAAGCAGCGGTGTGCCTAGAGCATGGCCGTGCTCACAGCTGCCCTTCCTCCCCCCAGTACGCCATCCTGATGACCATGGTGCTCACCATCTTCATCAAGTACGTGCTGCACTCCGTGGACCTCCAGAGTGAAAACCCCTGGGACAATAAGGCTGTGTACATGCTCTACACAGAGCTGTTCACAGGTGAGGGGGTCTGGGCCTCCCCTGACCCGGCCAGTGTCCCCCTCTGCCCCACAGGCCCGTGACCAGCTGCTCTCTGCTCTCCCCTCCCGCCCCCCCAACCAGGCTTCATCAAGGTGCTGCTGTACATGGCCTTCATGACCATCATGATCAAGGTGCACACCTTCCCCCTGTTCGCCATCCGGCCCATGTACCTGGCCATGAGGTGAGCCATGCCTGCCACACCCCTGCCCATCTCATCCCGCCCCTCCCTCTTACAACCGGCACCAAAACTGTCCTTTCAGGCAGTTCAAGAAAGCTGTGACAGACGCCATCATGTCTCGTCGCGCTATCCGCAACATGAACACACTGTAAGCGGCCTGCCCTGGGTGCTCCCTAGGCTCTGCCCTGGCTGTGGCCCTCCGTCCTCTAGCTCCGGTCTTGACATGTCCTTGGCCTGGCCTAATCAGGTACCCAGATGCCACCCCAGAGGAGCTCCAGGCAATGGACAACGTCTGCATCATCTGTCGAGAAGAGATGGTGACTGGGGCCAAGAGGCTGCCCTGCAACCACATTTTCCATACCAGGTGAGGGGGGCCCCGGGGAGCCTGCACGTTGAGGATAGGCTCGAGGAGGTGGGCCCCAAGGGGCGTGCTGACCACTGCCTGGTCTTGATTCCCAGCTGCCTGCGCTCCTGGTTCCAGCGGCAGCAGACCTGCCCTACCTGCCGTATGGATGTCCTTCGTGCGTCACTGCCAACCCAGTCACCGCCACCCCCCGAGCCTGCGGATCAGGGGCCACCACCTGCCGCCCACCCCCCACCGCTCCTGCCCCAGCCTCCCAACTGTGAGTGGCCCTCCATCTGGCCAACTACCATGCCATCAAGTACTTGCCCTGGGCTGGGAATGGGAAATACCAAGGAGAATCAGAGTCCCTGCCCAATAGGAGCTCAGTCTGGGGTGCGGGTCATGAGAAGAGACAGATGGTTGCAGTAATGGGGTCATTTGTGAGCTCAGAAAGGACCTGTGGGAGCAGAGGATGTAGATCCCAACACCCAGCCCCTTGCCTGTGATTCGGACCTTTTCTCATGACCTCCTGTCCTCTCTCTGCAGTCCCCCAGGGCCTCCTGCCTCCCTTTCCTCCAGGCATGTTCCCGCTGTGGCCGCCCATGGGCCCCTTTCCACCAGTCCCACCTCCCCCCAGCTCAGGAGAGGCTGCAGCCCCTCCATCCACCAGTGCAGGTGAGCCTTTCGGGTGCTGCGACAACCAGGGGGTGGGAGGAATGGAAGCAGAGGCTCTCAGCACTCACTGACTTCCTGTTCTTTCTCTTTAGCAGCCCTTTCTCGGCCCAGTGGAGCAGCCACAACCACAGCTGCTTCTGCTGCCTCTGCCCAGGCACCTGGCTCTGCCCCCACCTCTGAGGCTGCCCCCGCGCCAGGCTTCCCCTTCCCTCCTCCCTGGATGGGCATGCCACTGCCACCACCCTTTGGTAAGCACAGCCACTCAGGACTGTTCTTGGGGTCAGGGGGTGTATTGCTCAGGCAACCCATGTTTAAGTCTCCACCTCTCTCCAGCCTTCCCACCAATGCCCGTGCCCCCTGCTGGCTTTGCTGGGCTGACCCCGGAGGAGCTGCGGGCTCTGGAAGGCCATGAGCGGCAGCACCTGGAGGCTCGGTTGCAGAGCCTGCGCAACATCCACACGCTGCTGGATGCTGCCATGCTGCAAATCAACCAGTACCTCACTGTGCTCGCCTCCTTGGGGTATGTCTGCCCCAGGGCACCAGGGTGGGCAGTGGGGGCATGCAGCTGCCAGGAGGTGGCTCCCAGCAGTGGTTCTTGGCCTTTTCCTCTTCTGCCACCCTGATACCTGCTGATGCAATGCACCTCTCTGAAGGCACATCCTGGGTGTGAGGGCTCTTGGTGCCTTTGATCCTCCCTCTGCGGGAGGTCTGTCTGGATGAGGAGGAGTGAAGATGACTAGAGAGCTGACTTTCCAGTCTTGTCATTTCACATTTTTGTAAAGTCATATTACTCATAATTCTCAGTGTTTTAGTTCATTGTGTACACCCTCCTGACATGGTGACACTGTGACTGGGAATCAATGACCCCGATCTGAGACAGCAAGTAAAGTTAATTACTTGGAGCCAGCCTGGCTCAAGTTCAGGTCCTGGTCCATCACTCACGTGCTTTGTGGCCATCATGACCTTACCTGAATAGAAGGGGTTCTCGTTCCTATTCACAAGTCACATGTACACAGGGCCTGGCACCCAGCAAGGATGGCACAGGCGTAGATGGGGGCTGGAGTCTGAGACCTGAGTGCTCTGTGGGATGCTCCATAGGTACCTTTTAAAAGGTGCCTGACGCCCCAGGGTGGAGGCTCTGCAGCGAACAAGCCTGCATCTCTGCCTACAAGTGGTGGACAGTCAGCAGGGAGCAGAATCACAGGAAGGCCTGTGTGCGCTGACTCTGTTGGGCAGTCCCTAGGCTGCAAAGGCAAATTGGCGCCGGACTCTGTTATGCAAGGCTAACCGAGGACAGGAGAATCTGCCCGGTCACACCAGGATGTCAAAGCTGTACCCACTTCTTGTCCCTTCTCTCCCTAGGCCTCCCCGGCCTGCCACCTCTGTCAGCCCCACTGAGGAGACTGCCCCTACAGTGGTCACTGCTGCCTCTTCTACCAGCACCCCCAGCTCTGAGGCCACCACCCCATCCCCAGGACCTCCCCCACCAGCCCCTGAATCTGAAAAGCCTCCAGGTAGTTGTGGTCAGCTTCTGGAGGGGGTGGGGTGAGGGGGTGGGGTGGTGGGGTGGGGTGGGGGACTTCTCTATGTTCCACTTGTGACCTCTGTCCCCAGCTCCTGAGTCAGTGGGCACTGAGGAGCTGCCTGAGGATGGGGAGCCTGATGCAGCAGAGCTCCGTCGCCGCCGTCTACAAAAGTTGGAGTCGCCTGTTGCCCACTGACACTGCCCCAATCCTGGCCCCTGCTCCCACTCTCAGCAGCCCTTGCTGGAACATGTCCTGCCACCAAGTGCCAGCTCCCTCTCTGTCTGTACCAGGGAGTAGTACCCCCAGCTCTGAGACGGAGCAGGTGGCATCCCCTAGGCCATGTGGAAAGAGGCCTAAGGCCCCAGCTGACTCCAGCCCTTCTAGTCCTGGGCAGCCATGCGAGTTGTGGGTCACTTTTACCCTTCTTCCCCAGCCCTGAGGTCCTGTGTTCCGCTGGGGCCGTGAAGGCAGAACAGCACAGCCTCCAAAAGCCTGCTGTCCCCCCACCCCTTTCTGGGAGGGGGCAGCCCCTCTGAGCCCTGCTTGTGTGTCTGGAGCCATGCTGCAGGGCTGAACAGTATTAGCTCCCATTCCCAAGTGTGGGTTCAAGGGGCTGGGGGCAGGCTAGGAACATGCTCCCTGGCTCACCAGAGGCTGGTACCAATGTCCCTTTCTTACCCTAAACTCCCTGGAAGCCCTCTTGTGGTGGTGGCTGTGTCCCTTATGCCGTGTGACATTTCCATATCTTATTGTCAACCATACAACTCAGGGAAAGGAGTGCCTGGGGGCAGAGAAGCAAGAGGGCAGCAATGAGGGACACTGCCCCCCCACCAAGGCCCCTCTCTCCCTGTAGCTGGTCTGAAGTGAGGCTGCCCCGGTCTCAGCCAGCAGCCACTGCCCAGCCTCCCTCCCTCCAGGCCAAGGGCTCCTGTGTCTGCTCTGGAGCCACTGCAAATCCAGGAAAGTACAAGGCCACTTCTCAACCTACAGAACTTTTGAGTTCAGAAGAATTGGAGTAACTTCCTTGCTATTTCCTTCAGCTTAAATCTTGTCTTTGAATTTGAATGCTTGACCCCAGAAACAGGAACACCAGGCTCCTGGTCTTTCCAGTTTAGAAAAAGTTCTGGGCCAGGTAGTGCTCCACAGGAGCCAAGGCCTGCCCGGCCCTGTCTTCTTTCCCTTGGTTTTGTGTTACATGAGTTGCAGGAGAGTTTCAGATGATTATTTAATTTGTAAATATTGTACAAATTTTAATAGCTTGAATTGTATATACAGCCAAATAAAAACTCGCATTAACAATTGGTAGAGCTGGTGTCAGGATCAGTGAGCTGGGCTCCTTACTCAGGCTGTAGACTCCTGACCTGGACTTTCC
Source organism: Anoura caudifer (assembly GCA_004027475.1). Lineage (NCBI taxonomy): Eukaryota > Metazoa > Chordata > Mammalia > Chiroptera > Phyllostomidae > Anoura > Anoura caudifer. The sequence goes on along the minus strand of PVKU01000055.1, from coordinate 319,638 downwards.
AGGAGGGAGGGTTTATTTACACAAGCCAGCACTGTCCTTTGGTACATTGTAGTTAAACTATTAGAAAGACATACCCATGTTGTCTATGGCCACACTACCCTGAATGTGCCTGATCTCATCTGAAAGATATACCCATGTTACACACAAAAGGAGACACAGAAAGCTTAGAGACAAAATAGGGGAACCAGGCTCTGAACCCTGTCTTAGCCAATCTGATGTTGGGGTAGGGGTGGCAACTCAGGGCTTTGGCCCTTGTGGCAGGCTAAGGGTGAGGTTCATTGGCTGGGGGTAGGGTGTGGTGGCACAGACAAATGCACCCCCCCCCCCCATACCAAGTCAGCAAACTGGGAAGCAGGCCCTGTGCTGGATTTCTGGGAGCTCCCAAGCGCCCCCTTGTGGGCAGACCAGCTATAGCTTATCACTTCTATTCCTGGAGCCGGAAACCCAAATCAGGCTCAACTCTGGTCCAGAATGGAGCAGAGGTTAAGTGGGCCTTCTACCTCACCGTGGGTAGAAAAAATGAGGCCAGGGGCTGACACAGGCACACTGTGCCCTTGTGCCCAGCAGTGCACTTGGAACTGAAGACTCCTAGACCCATGTCATTCATCTGTATTCTCTGTCCCCTCCAACAAGCCAAGGCCAAGCGCTTGAGAACGTTTGCAGCAGGGAGTCTGGAGGGCCCAGGAAGGCAGATGCCCAATGGGTCTGTCCTGTGCTGCCATTCCCTGAACTTGGTTGAGCTACTGCTTTCACCAGAAGGGCAGACAACAACCTCCAGTATTTGAATAGCTGAGCCCAAGGAGGCCCAATGAAGAAAAAGTAGCAACAGACCTAGCTGGTGTGGCTCCATTGGTTGGAGGATCGTACAGTACACTGAAAGGTCATGGGTTCAATTCTGGGTCAGGCCACATGCCTAGGTTGTGGGTTCAGTCCCCCACTGGGACACATGCAAGAGGCAACCAATCGATGTTCCTCTCTCACATCAATGTTTCTCTCCCTCTCTCCCTTCCCCTCTCTGAAATCAATAAGCATGTCCTCAGGTGAGGATTTAAAAAAAAAAAAAAAAAAAAAAAAGGAATACACCAAAATCAGGGGTGGTTGTGGCGAAGAAAGCAACTAACGCCCCCCAGTAGCGTGGCTGTTTCTAGTGCGCAGGCAGCACACAAGGGTCGCAGCTGAACCCAACCCTCCACCTTGTTTTATCTGGCCCGGCACCTTGTTTGTACCCGGCGGCAATGCCAAGCTCTCGCTTAACTGTTAAGGAGTAGTTACATTTATACAATCCTGAAATTATATTCAGCCCTTTGAAGGCAACCGCGAGGCTGATGTGGCCCCTGGTGAAAATGAGTTTGACACCCCTGTTTTAGTGGGTCTCCAGTGTCAGCCCTCCCACAGTGCCGGCACCTGTGCAGATGGTCCTGTTTCCCCATTTACGAAGGCAAGCTCCACAGCCCTTAGCCCTGGTCTCTGCACCCCCATCCTATTCGTTCCAGCACCCACCTCCCTCCTCCTGAAACTCCCTGGACCCTAGTATGTGGGGGATGCTGTCGCGCAGGCCACTCAGCTAGGTCTAGAAGCCCTTCTCCAGGAGCCAGGCTTTTAGATGCTGGTCAAAGTAGCCCTTGACCCGCAGGGTCCCTGTCGCCTCATTGACCTGGGTGATAGGTGTCTTCCCCAGCAGTGGACTCAGAAAATCTTCCACGTCCTTCTGCAGGGCCTGGGAGAAGATAACAAAGCAAGCCTGGTCAGAAAATTGTCACTTCTAGAGGACTCCCATCCCTTCAGCCCTGGAAGGGTCACAGTCACACCCTGACCCACCCACGCACTTACCCAAATATCTCCCTCCACCTTCCGGATCACAGTCATCTGGCGGTTGCCATGCGTGATGTCCTTATAGACAGGGATGTTGTGCATCCGAGAGCGCCGCACAAAGTAGGGCAGGCTGGGTGCAGGGTCTAGGACAGGGAGGACAGCGATGAGCTAAACCTTCCCAGGCTTTATCTCACTGCAGCAGAGAGTAAGTGCAGCGATGGCAAAGCCTTGTCCAGATGTCACAGGTCAGGAGACCTGTTCCTTCCCTATGTTTAGTGCCAGTACACTGGTACCCCAAGGCCCAGCACAGGTCCGGGTACCATAGGTGCTCAAGAAGAAACGAAGTCAGGACCTTGCCTCCCTGGATCTCTAGGTCCCCCAAGGGGGCCAATCCTTGCCTTTCTCCTCTGGGTCAGAGAGACTAAAGTGAATTTCTGGCACAAAGGGATGGGGATTTATAAGCCCTGAACACTGACCACATGCTGGACTCTGCACTAAGTGCTTTGTGTGCCAAGCAGATTATCTCCATTTTGCTGAAACTGAGGTTGGGAGAAGCTGACACAAGATCACGCTGCCAGTGAAAAGCAGAACCAAATTTGGACCCAGAACTGCCCAGCTCCCAAGCTGTATTTTCAATTATGATACATGGCCTACGGGGTGTGTTGGGGTGGAGGGAGTGGGTGGTCCAAGTTCTTGGGTCTTCCCTCTATGCTTCAGTTCTGCATGGGAAGACCTTATCCCAATAGTATGAGTAGATGTTTATTTGTAACACAGGGCTCCAGTCCTGGGCCCTTCCATGAACATGAGACAGATGATAGCCTTGAGAGATCTCAACACAAATCCTGAACCCACTGAGGAGTTCAGAATTTCAGCTGGGGCAGGCTGACCACTAAGGAGGGGTACTTCCCTGCAGCCTTCACGCCATCCCCATTATCCAGCTCACCTCTGGGGGGCTGCCAGCCACTAGGAGTAGGGTAATGTTTATGCTTTGGGGGCTTTGGGATGCTGGTGGGGGGTAACAGGCGCTCCACAAACTGGTATTCATCCACAGACTCCACAAAGCTGGGGTAATCAGGAGGTCCCTTGGTCTGGCTCTGAGACAAAAAGAAAAAGCACCATCTCTCCATCAGCCCACTTACCACCCAACCAACACAGCACAGACAGAACTTCAGTAATTAGAGGAAGGAAACATTGCAGGCCAAGAGAATGGCACCCATAAACGGCTGGAGACGGAAAAGCACCAGACTTCAGTTTATCACAGTGCAGGTGGGACTGGGAAAAAAGTTCCAGCATTCTTAGGAGCCTGCCTCTCCTGCTTCTCTTGGGACTGAAATGACAAGTGTGTGTATACTTCTGAAAAGTAAATTAACTAGAACTCTGACCAGCATGGCGTATTTCAGGATTGAAGTTTCACCTAAACGTTCTACTGAAATATTCTAGTTCTGGGTTAGGCATTTTCAGCAATTGTAAGTTTTCCTCTCACCCTCACCTGACACGATTCTCTCTTACCTGGAAGGTTTCAGCCTCATTTGGACAGACACCACCAAGCACTCGCTTAATTGTTACAATGCAACAAGTTACATATTTTATTACACACTTTTTGAATCCAAGGAAGACTAAGACATTAAGCACTCCACCTAAGGTCAAACTTCCTATCCTCCAGCCTTAAGATCCTTCTTGGACACTTTTCCATACAAATACCCCGGAGTCCTGATCAGCCCCAGGGTTACAAAGGGCCCGGGGAAGCAGGATAAAGCAAAGGCTCTGTTATGTCATGAGCTCTAGGTTCTCAGAAGTGGGCCGACTTGTGGACCCTACGGACCGGTTTCCCCTTCAAAACAGTAGGCAGCGAGGGTCGATGTGCAGCCCCTCCCAGTTCTGACTAACCAAGGTTGTTCTCCAGTCAGGTTCCAAGTCCCCATATGCCGAAGCACACACCAGTCCTTGTCACCTTCCTTCTCAAACTAGTATTTCAGCTACAGAAAAAATGTCCCTGGACAGATGAGGAAACTAAGGCCCCAAATAGGAAAGCGACTGGCGAAGTTACAAGGAATAACAGTGAGCCTCACACCCTGCCCGCTGCTCTCAGCTCCACTCTCCGTGCTCTCACCTGCTGCCGTAGCCCGCAGCCCGGCTGGATGCTGACTCTCCAGCCCCGCAGCGAAGCCCGGAACATGGTCGCTGCCATGTTGAACTCTCGCGTATTACGTTAGCCCTCTGCGCGCGCAACCATCCTGGTCCCGCCCCTGCCCGAGCACGCCTCTCTGGACGGAAACAACACGTCTGCGAGCGTAAAGGGGAGGAGCTAGGACGGCCGTGGGCGGTACAAATAGCAGAGGCCCCCGTCGTCGCTCAGCAGTGACGTAGGACGCAGCAATCGGCTAGTACGTGTGCCCTCTTGCTTCTTCCTCTTTCTTGACTCCATCTTCGCGGTAGCGGAGGGGACCGCTGTTCAGGTGAGTTTGGTGGCACGGTGGTACGTGGAGGGCTTTCATAGCGGGTTGGCTGCGAGGTCAGCGGGCGCGGGGAAAATAGAGGAATAGGGGCTGCTATGTGTGCCGAATTCTTGTCCCCATCCGACACCTCTGGTGGGTAGGCCCAGTCTTACCCACGTGAGATCCGTGATCGCTCCCAGCCTGCCACCGGTTCCCGAACTCCCTGCCTTCTAGGATGTTTCTTCTCATACAAGCATTTCTTTCCTCAGTCGCCGACATGCAGCTTTTTGTCCGCGCCCAGGAGCTACACACCCTCGAGGTGACCGGCCAGGAGACTGTCGCCCAGATCAAGGTAATTCTGCGTGGCGCTCCCCGGGCACCTTTCTGTTCTTTTATCTCGCTTCCTGCGAGAACGCTAATGAATCTTACTTTTGCTTGTAGGCTCATGTAGCCTCGCTGGAGGGCATCGCTCCAGAAGATCAAGTGGTGCTCCTGGCGGGCACGCCCCTGGAGGATGAGGCTACCCTGGGCCAGTGTGGGGTGGAGTCCCTGACCACTCTGGAAGTAGCTGGCCGCATGCTGGGAGGTGAGTTGGAGAGGATTGTCCTTTGAACTGCTTGTCAACACATGATGAACGTGGCGATAAGTGTCCTCATTCAGGATGCTTTCTTCCTGTTTACCTTAGAATTAACTCTTGAGGTCTGTGAAGGCGGAGCCAGAGTACAGTTCTCTTTCACTCACTCAGTAGATCCTTGTCAGTTTCCCACTTTTCTCACTAAAATCGGGTTAGACCACATCCCCAGCTGCCCTCCACTTTTTGTTTAAAGACAGGGACTGGAAAGTCCTGATGTGAAACCCAGAACATACCAGACCAGCATTCTTGGTCAGATGTAAAATTTCTGTGACTCGTTGTATTCCCTGTTAGACCCAGTTTTAAAGGTTTGAGTTGAGGGAGAAAGAAATCTACTGTGGGCGGGGGTGGGGTGGGCTTCTTGCTTTCCTAACTGCTTGCTGTTCTCCTTCTCCACCACAGGTAAAGTCCATGGTTCCCTGGCCCGTGCTGGGAAAGTAAGAGGTCAGACCCCCAAGGTAAGTGAGAATACTAGTGGTATCCTTTGGACTTTGGTTTTTTTGTATCACAGATAAACCAAGACCCTTGGCTCTTGACCTGTCTGTCTTCTCCTGCCCTGGAGATGAGCTTAAGTGAAGGTGTGGAAGAGCTAGTCAGGGTCTGATCAGCCTTCCCTTTTTCCAGGTGGCCAAACAGGAGAAGAAGAAGAAGAAGACTGGTCGGGCCAAGCGGCGGATGCAGTACAACCGGCGTTTCGTCAATGTCGTGCCCACCTTTGGCAAGAAGAAGGGCCCCAATGCCAACTCTTAAGTCCTTTGTCATCCTGGCTTTCCCCAATAAAGCCACGTAGCCCAGTCCTCTTGTTTTGTCTTCATTTGCAGGACCTTAGGGAGACAGATAGCTTTGAGGGCTGGTGGTGTGCCCCCTACAACAGTGAGGTCTCATTGGGGTTTCTTGGCAGTATCAAGTGAGGACGGCAGAGGCCCTTGACTGGTAGCAGGGGAGGGTTTAGGCTGAAGTGCTAAACTATAAGAAAAGGCCTCCCATGAAAACCAGTAACACCACGTGCCAGTTTCTCAAATGTAGAGGTGGGGAAATTTCTGCACTCAGATAACTTGGTAATTCCCTCAAATCTTTGTGTTCTTGTTCTTTTATTTTTTTATTCTGTTACTCTTAAACAGAAGGTAAAACTGATTGTGATCAGTATTTCATGGTGGGAGCTTTAGGAGGGAGGCATTCTGGTGGGAGAAATGTTGGGATGCTGGTATGGCCTTTCCCGGAACCTGGGACCAGCTGTGGCTAAAGTGTGGCGTCCAGGGTGGGAACTTGGTCTGCCTCAGCTTTGGGAAGTATTGTCTGATTACACTGGCACCATATTGACCTTGTTTGTACTTCCTATTACATGGCGGGTCTTGTCAACCTAATCACAGCTGAGGTTTGGTCAGTTGATTGTTCCACTGTTTCCCAGAAAGGTGAGTTCTCTGGGACTGATTCAGGGGTTCTGCTAGTAACTAGTGCATACCCACACATTCATCTGGCTAATACGTTTGAACCTGCTGCTTCCTGGAGAAAGACCTTGGGCTCTAGACTTGGACTGCCTTGAGTTTCGGTCCTTGCTCCATTTATATCTATTTAATCTCTGCTGTGTAATCCATTGTCTTCTAAGAGTTGCAATTAGGATTAAATAAAGGGCCCTGGCTGGTGTAGCTCAGTGGATTGAGCCCTGGCCTGTGAACCAAAGGATCACGGTTCAATTCCCAGTCAGGGCACATGCCTGGGTTGCAGGCTGGTTCCCAGCAGCAGGTGCACAAGAGGCAACCATACATTGATATTTCTCTCTCTCCTTCCCTTCCTCTCTAAAGATAAATAAAATGTTTAAAAAAAAAAGATGCAAAGTGCTTAGATCAGCACTTGCCACATAGTGCAAATATGTTGGCTGTTCTTGTCTCTGGTTAGAAAGACTTGGCTTTCTCCCTTCTAGGAATTTATATTTCAAGATTCACATGGGGAAACTAGAAGTGTTAATAACCTCAAAGAAAGTCAGTAGGGTGCTGTAATGAAGGGAGTTTGGGTACAGACATACTGTCATGAGAAAGGCCTCTGAAGCCAGGATGTGAAACCTGAAACAAGGAATCAATCAGGTGGTCAGACGGTAAGCTCCAGCTGACAGAGCTGCAGTCACACATGCAAAGGAATTTGGGTCCAAATGTAGTGGAGAATCACCAAGGGCAGGGAAAGGTTTTGTGATAGTATTTTCTCTGGCTTATTTTTCTAGAGGGCTGGCAAGAAAACTAGGAAACCAGTAAAGGCTGAGTCATCCGGTTGAGGGGCAAGGAACTTAGACCACCAGCAGTGGCGGGGATGTAAAAAACCCAACATACCTAACTGTCTCACCGCTTCACTAACCAACTCGCACTTAAAAAACAAAAAACAAACAAAAAAAAAAAAAACAGACGTGAAGGTCATTACATTTATCTAGATTGTGGTAGGGAAATAAAATCCATATCGAAATAAGTACAAGATATCTTGAAGGCAGAACTGACTAGGTGAGATTGGATGTGGTGAAGTGAAGGACCAAAGAACTAGAGCTTAATTTCAGGGCTTCCATGGATCAACTCAGGTTTGTGGGTCATTGCCCCACTACCGAAAACTGTAAGCTCCATTATGATAGGACCTCGTCTCGGCTCAATGTATTTTTGGTGCCTCGTATAGAATCTGCACTTTAAAGCTGGATAAAGGATAGGTTTGGAGGAGAAAATCAATCAGGAGCTGAGATATTTGTTAAATGTTTCTGTTTTGAAGAGAGAAAATGCCCCAAGACACACCCAGGGTGGGCTAGTTACCCGACCTTGGCCTTTCCATTCTCTCTCTTTTGTCTGTGACGCCTAGTAGAATGGCTGCCCATACAGCGGAGGGACGCAGCTCATCTCCCATGGGCCTGGCACAATAACTCAGAGTAGGTGCTTAGCAAAGATAGGTTTCTACCTCTTTCATTTATAGTGCTGAGAAGGCAACCGCCAGGTGCCGAGCTGGCCGCGGCGGAAGGCGCCATCCTACCTCACACCGCGCAGGGCCGGGCTCTACGTCACGGCCCGCCCCAGCCCCGCCCGAGCGCTGCTAGAGAAAGGGGTGGGGTTTGTGTTCCTAGTGTGGGTGGGAGTTGGCGAGAGGCCTCGGGGAGTTTTGACTTCCTCCATAGGCTCCGGAGAGAGGAAGAAGTAACCGGGAAGCGCCGGAAGTTGCGGAGCTGCAGTCCCCGTGCGTTCGCGGGTGGCGCGCGGTGCCTGTTGCCATGGAGCCGGCCGGGCCCTGCGCTTTCTGCCCGGCCGGGGAAGCCCGGGCGGCGCGCTACACTTGCCCCCGCTGTAATGTGCCCTACTGCTCCCTGCGCTGCTACCGGGCGCATGGCACCTGTGCCGAAGGCTTCTACCGTGACCAGGTGCTGGGAGAACTCCGCGGCCGCAGCGCCTCTCCCAGCCGCCTAGCCAGCGCCCTCCGCCGCCTGCGTCAGCAACGCGAGAGCGAGGACGAGCCGCTGGACGCAGGCCTCAGACCTGGCCCGGCGCCCGGCGGCCTCTTAGGACTCTGGGAGCGGCTAGCCCCGGCCGAGAAGGTCGCCTTCGAGCGGCTGCTGAACCGCGGCGAGGCCGGGCGGCTGCTGCCCCCGTGGCGGCCGTGGTGGTGGGGTCGCGGGGCCGGGCCACGACTTCTGGAGGAACTGGATGATACTCCGGGCGGTGAGGCCGGAGAGCTGGAGCCCGCTCCTGCGAGACCTCCACCTGGACCCGCGAAAGATGCCACTGCCGCGGAGGCCTGGGCCGCCGAGGAGAGGGTTCTCGGAGACGCTCCGAGGACCTGCACGCCCGCCGTGCCCACCCGGATCCCCAAGCTGGCCAGCCTGAGCCGCGGCCGGGCCTCGCCGCTCGTACGCTTCCAGCTGCCCAACGTGCTGTTCGCTTATGCACACACTCTTTCCCTGTATCACGGCGGCGACGACGCGCTGCTTTCCGACTTCTGTGCCACGCTGCTCGGCGTTTCCGGGGCCCTGGGTGCCCAGCAAGTCTTTGCCTCTGCCGAAGAAGCCCTGCTAGCCGCAGCTCACGTGCTGGAAGGGGGCGAGCATCCACCTGGGCCCCTGGGCACATGGGGTGCCATGCGTGAGGCCGCTCGCATCCTGCTGGGTGAAGGCCCTGCCGACCAGAAGGGCTACACGCTGGCAGCACTGGGGCACCTGGCGCAGACCCTAGGCCGGGCCCGAAAACAGGCCGAGGCCACTGAAGAGCGAGGTCGCCTCTACCGGGCCCGGAAGAAGTGCCAGTTCCTGCTGGCTTGGACCAACGAAAATGAGGTGGCCCTCCCAGCCCTGGCTCTGGACTGTGCCAGGGCCCACCAAGCTCACACGGTTGCAGCTGAGGAGGTGGCAGCCCTCACTGGGGAGCTGGAGCGGCTGTGGGGAGGGCCCCTGCCACCTGCCCCAAAGACTCTCATTGAAGAGCTTCCTGGCTGAGCTGTGGACCCCTTGTCAATAAAGTTGTAACTTCACCCTGTCAGCAGTGCCCATTTCTGAAACCGCTGTTGTCCCCACCCAACCCCAGACTCTTGGCCCACAAATCATCTCTCAGCTGCTCCCTGAGTAGGACTGACCCAGCCAGGTTTTAAATGCCTCTGCCCCAGAAAGGGAGAAAAGTGACACCAAGGGCTCCTGATGTTTACCAGAGAAGTGAGAGCAATCCCTCCACTCCAGGTTTGGGTACTGGCTTCATTTTCTCCTAGCTCCAAACCACCTCTCTGAGGCTCTTCATCCCTGCCTGTTGGAGCTCAGGGCAGGACTGAGTACAAGCTTTTGAGTCTTAGGTGCATCCAGGTTCCTGGCAGACAGGCTCGTGCCCTGACCTGGGGTGGGTGGAGCCAGCCACTTCAGTAGATGTAGGGCACAATTCGGTAAGGCACATGCCTGCAGTACTCGTGCCAGGCCAGGCCGTACTTCTGCAGGCACTGCTGCTCGTCCCGGGCCTCACGGTGCACCAGCAGTGCAGTGAAGTAGAGGAGGTAGAAGTAGGGCAGCAGGTGGGATACCCCTGTGGGGAGGGGGGCTCTGTGACCACTCAGGCAGCCCCCCAGTTTGCAAAGGTTTGTATACCTGATGGCTCATGGGGGCATCAGGACTCAATGGTGAAAGGTCCGGCCTCTGCAGCAAGGGGTCAAGGGGCAAGGCTGGCACAGAGGTCAGCCTAGCCACATCCCGAACCCATCTCCAGTTCCCCAACTGCTGCCTCCACTGTAGTGCACCCATTCCCCACACCCAGACTGCGTATCCTGTGGTTACCAGTCCGTCTCTGCCCCACACACATGCCGCCCCACCTGGTACCAACCCAAGACACTCACCACAGGGCAAGGACCAGGCCAGAGCCATAATGAGATCTCCAAGGTAGTTGGGATGGCGGACCAGACCCCACCACCCAGACACGAGCAGTTGCCTCCCTGTGGCTGTAGGGATGGTCTCGAGGTCTGGGGAAAGACAGGTAGTGGGATAGGTGAGGCCCAGGAAGCCCAGCTGCCCCACCTCACTCATGCTGCCCTAGTAACCCAACTCACCTGCCACTCTGGGGTCAGAAGGATTCTTTCGGAAGATGTTTTTCTGGGAATTGGCTGCACGGAAGATGTAGAAGCCAACAGCTGGGGGAAGGCATGAGCAGTCAGGGTTGAGGGTCAGATCCTGGCTGGCCCTGATCATGCCCCCTACAGCCAAACCCAGGCTGCCTGGACCCCAGGACCCAGCCCCTAGCTTTAGGGAAGAGCCTGAGGCTTAGCACCTACCTAGTGGGTGCTGAATAAACAGTGAATGAATGAAAGAGAAGGGAGAATAATGCACCCAGAGTGCTGCCCCTTCCTCACTGACCATTCATGAGGCAGATGACTGAGGCCATGGGTAACTCCAGGGGCTGTGGGTGGTATAGCAGGAACTGGGCCTGCAGGCTGTAGGTGAAGGGTACCCAGGCAAGGTCCCCAAAGGCCAGCATGAAGCCAAACCCATCGTGTGTGATGTCCATGGTGGTGAGGACAGCTTCCTGCAGGGACATGGCCCAGACATACTCCACAAAGTCCTCAGGCAACTTCCTCTGCCTCCCCTGCCCCGTCTAACCTCACCTCATTCCAGAGGGCATCACCCACATACAGTAACTGGAAGCCATTGACCAGCCACATAGCCAGAGAGGGACTCCCCCGAAGTTCTGCTTCCTGTACCAGCAGTGCCAGATTGATGAGGACCTAGGGGTTGGGGGAAACAGGGCAGTTTGTCCCCAGCCCGTTTCCACGGAGAGGGGAAGGGTGGTGCAGTGGGCAGCCTCTCCCTCCCTCTCTCTCAGCTGTCAATCACTAACTCTCCAGCTCTTTGTCAAATGGACCCAGACCCTGTACGCAGGGCAGAGAGTCTGCAATAGACCACCGCAGAGGCACTCCCAGACTGTTCTGCCTTGTCCTATAGAGTTCACTTCGGGAGAGCAGCGTAGGAAGTATATGGATGCTTCAGGCCTGAGAGTTAAAACAGGCCTGGTTTTGATCTCAGCTTCCCCACTTGGGCAAGTTGCTTACCCTTTCTGAGGCCCACCTCCCCCCACCCACGTGACAAAATGAAGATAATTACCGACCCACCTCCTGGAGCTGCCTCAGGACTCACTGACATGATGTGTGTGTGTGTGAAACTCTGAGCACAGTGTGTCTGACACGTAGTAAGTGCTCAGCCATGGTGGCTGTATGGAGCACCCCCATCTGGTCGCAGTGAGCTAGGTGCTTTCATTAGGCTACTTCTAATTCTCACAATAATCTTAGCAGGAAGCTCTTACTTTATCCTATTTCACACATCAGGACATAGCCTTGGAGGCTGGGACCCAGATCCCCAGCACTTGGCATTCCTCCTGCCTGTGGATGAGGTTTCCAGGGTGACATGAAGGACCTCTGGGAAACCCTGACCGCAACCCAGCACTGAATACAACCAAGAAACACAGCTGGCATGTCAGTGATGGACTGGTTGCTAAACCCAGCAATCAGTTCTAAGTTCTGCGCTGCTGTGACGAGCAAGCAGTATAAGATCACTCTCCTCTTCAAAATAGATTTTGTGCTTGACTACTCTATTTAAAACCGCACCTGCTCCCCGGAATCCTGCTCTGCTATCTTTTCTCTGGAGCACTCGGCATGGCCTGATATGCTGCACATATTTATTTTTTGTTTTTCTTTCCCACTAGAATGTCGGCTCAGTGAGGACAGACTTCTTATTTTTTCTGTAATTTTTTTCTTGTGTATCCCAGTACCTAGGGCACATGTTGGATTCAACAACTATTTGTGGAATAATTGAATGGTAAATGATTTATGTCTGTGCAATACTGGGCCTGCCCTGCCCAAGAACTGCTCACCCATCCCACCCCTCCTGCTGGCTTGAGTCCCACTTAACCATGCCTAGCATACCCAGCCGATGAGGCCAGGCCGCAGTTCACAAAAATATTTGAAGTCAAAGGAACAGATGCGTGGGTTGAGCTCTCGTCCCATGAAAAAGTCGTAAATGGGATTGCCTAGAGAATAATGGAGGATAAAGTTGCAAGCAATCACCCCCATCTGCTTCCACCCGCATCCTACTGGAACCCCGCTCACCTGAGTTCCCCCCAGGTGCCAGGGCGGAGGCAGGGGCTATTAGAGCCTTCAGATAGAGAAGGAGGCTGAAGATGAAGGCGGTGAGGGTGGCCACAAACGCCAAGGGCAGGAGCATTTCTGTGAGCGCCCCCAGGGGCAGCCCCGCCAACACCCCGAAGCCCACCAACAGGGCTGTCAGCACCAGGGCCTGGAAGCCTGGATCACAGCACAGAGTGAGTCCAGGGGACTGCACCCCTTCGCCTACACCTCCAAACACACACACACACACACACACACACACACACACACACACACACACACACACACACACACACACACACACACAGAGTTCAAAGCCCAGGGAGGGTCACAGACTTCATTCCAAGCCATTAGGCTGACACGTTGACTTTCAGACGATCACGTCAGCGGCTGCTGCGGTGCAGAGTAGCAGCGAATGCTGTAGGAAGGGGTGGAGGGACAGGTGTGTGCAGAGGGACAGTGAGATCCCCCCGCCCCCCAGGTCTGTCCTGGGCAGAAGAGACGCATAATGGAGTTCGGGGTCAGGGGTAATCCCGCTAGACCTGGAGCTCCATCCCACCCGTGCAACTCTAGCAAAAGGAACCAGCCCCAGGCACCGTTAATGGGGTAGCGCAGGCGACTCTTGTCCTTCAATTCCTGACCCTCAGCCATCTGCGGGCACAAAGGGGTTTGACAATGGTTGAGAGAGCCTTTCTTCTCACCGAGCCCTTCCCTCCGCCCTCTTCCCCCGCGTCTGAGCCCTGTCCACACCTTCCGCGCAGGCAGTAGGTAGAACGCCACCTGCAGGCCAAGCCAGGTGAGCCACAGCAGCAGTGCCCGTGGACTCCACAGAGCCTCGAGTCGAGGCAGGTAGGGGGGCAGGTCCAGGAGGCGCGCCGGCTGGGAGCGAACCACCACGAGCAGGTGGAACATGGTGGCGGGGAGCAGCAGCATCAGCGCCGCAGCTCCTGGTGAAGCGGGGAGGGCGATCGAGTCAGGCGTCCGCTCCCCAATTCTCCCACGACCCCCACAGGCACCCGGTCGTCTCCAGGAACCCCTCGCCCTGTTCCATATCCCGTTCTCAGCCCCCAGCCCCCTTCCCTAACCTCCATCTTGGTCCCCGCCTCCAGGCTCCCTCGAAGACCCTCCTCTTGCTCCCCGGACTCTGTCCAGTCGTCCACTCCACAAATTCCCCGCTCTGCACTCCCCAGCACTGGTTCTTCTCCGCTCCCTCTCCAGACACTGCCTCACGACAGCCCCCCATCGCTCTGCCCCCGATAATCCACAAAGCCTTCCGACCCTGCCCCATCCTGCTTGTAGCTCACCCCTCCAGTTTTCCCTGGAGGAGCCTCAGGCCCCATGCCCCCCTTCTTTGCCCCATTACCCAGGGGTCCCCTGAATTCCAGCGAGGCCTGTGAGCCCTGAGGGGCCATGATCTCCTCTCCGCCAAGAGATGGGGCTTATAAAAATCCGTCAAGGAATCACACCCCACCCTGTCCCCCAGGAGATGGGCTCAGCGACGCAAGGGATCCGGCCCCGAGGAACGGGCACCTGTCTGGGATAAGCTCGGACAACGAAAGCTCCTGTCCCAGGGTCTTTAAATGGACCCGCCCCCCGGGTCATCCTGGGCCCAGAACATCAGCCAATCAGCTCTCAGGGGCGAGCCCAAAGCCAGCACCTCAAGGCCTGTTGAGCCCCGCCTCGAAACCCCACCCCCCTCAAGTCCCGCCCACTAGGGAAACCGAGAGCGAGGAGAAGCGAGGAGGAATCTTTATTAGGAAGGTCTTGAGGCTGGAGGGGAAGGGCAACGCTGGCGAAGGCCAGGGGATGTGCGGATTGCGGCGGCCCGGCAAGTCCGTGCATGACATGGCAATGGCCAGGCCTAGCCGCGCTCGCAGATGACCTCCACGACACTGGGTTCCATGGGCACCGGATCGGGGCAGCGCAGGGCAGCTGAAGCTACCACTTCATCCAGCAGCAGGTGCACAAGCTCCTCGTCGGCCACAAAGCGCCACAGGTAGAGCTGCAGGAAGTGGCAGTCCACCTGCACCTGCTGCAGCCCAAAGCGCCCGAAGGTGCGCAGCCGCACACACTCCAGCAGCGTCTTCAGGCTGATTTTGATGATGCCGGTCAGCACTGACACCTGGGGGAAAGGACACAGGGGATGCAGCTCCATGTGGCAGGGGCCAGGGAGGCAGTACGATGCCAGTAGCTGTGATGGGGCAGAAAGCTCCAGAGAGGGAGGGATACAAGGCTAGCCCCTTTCTCTAGAAGAGGGCAGACAGGGCACGCCCAGCAATCGCAGGCCGGGATGTGGGTCAACAGTGACGGGGAGAAGGGCTTACTGAACTAGGAGAACACCAGATCCCTCAGCATGGGCTGGGCCGGACTGCAGCAGAGACCACGGTGTGAACAGAAATCCCCGGGAAGGACCCAGGACTACTGTGGGTGACAGAAGGGCCGAAGAGGCACACTAGATAAGCACCCAGACCCAGACTTGGGAGCACACCAAGGTCAAGGCAGAGGGCCATGGGATGGTAGTGGTGGGGCTCTGGGCAATGACTCACTCCTAGAAACACCTTTCACAGGTAGGGGCTGGGGGGGGGGAAGAGTTCCAGGTCTCCCTGTGCCTGTGCGGAGCCGCCTCAGCCAACCTTCCCCAGGGCCCCTGGAAAGGCAGGGTCAACTGCGTGCTTCAGACCTTGTTGAACTCCACAGGGCTGAACACGTCAATACGTTCCGAGAACAGCTTCTGGATGTTGCTCAAGAGGTTGGTGTCCATTGGGGCACTGCATGGGGGAGACAGCATTCAGAGCCCACCTCGCACCCCATTCTCCTTCATCCATTCCCCCAGGGGCTGCCCTGGTCAGCAGACCTGGGTGTGTAGCTGGGTGCGTAGCGGCCCTGCTGCCTGGAGCTGCTGTACACTGAGAAGGTCCTCTTGCTGGAGTCGCTGCTCTGAGCCTTGCGAACACCCTCTTCATACAGGAGCCCCACCTGCGGGTGCAAGGGGACACTGCAAGGAGACCAGAGCACAGGGGCCCACCAGGTGCTCTGGCCAAGGATGCCCTACGTCACACACTCATGTGCTACGAGGGTCACAGGCTTAGTTTACCTAGTCAGCACCCGGTCAATATTTACACAACTGGGGGAGTGGGGCAAAGATGAGGACATTCACAGCTGACACTGAGGCCCTTATTTTCAGGGTGACCTTGGACCTCAGCTTCCTCACAGGTGAAATGGGGGCAATGTTGCCACAATCCAGAGTAAAGGAGGACTGAGGTCACGGGTGCAGTCTGGACCCTCAGAGGGCTATTTCCCCAGCACCTCCATCAGCAGCAGGGCTTCCTGGCCCGCACCTGCACGTCAATGGCCGTCGTGTCCTCCACCACCCGCTTCATGACGGCACGGACGTTGCGGGGCTCCAGGGTACTGAGCCAGTCCCGTGTCTCCACACTTTTGCGCAGCATCTGTGATATGACCAGGCCCTGCACCTTCACATAGTGGGTCAACAGCCGCCGGGCTGTCTCCCTGGCCTCTGCACACAGTGTGCTCACAGGCGTCACTGGAGACTGGTCCTGAGCCAGAGATTCAGAGGTCAGAGAGACAGTGGGTCTTGGGGGAAACTCAGTGGCACAGGCTGGGCAAGAGGGAGGTTGAGTTGGGCACAGGCAGCTGGCCTGGGTTGAACCATGAGGGCACACTGCCTGGCCTCCTGCATTCCCAGCACCACCCTCCCCCACCCTGCCATGAGCTGGCAGTTCACCTGCACCAGAAACTGTTCATCCGTGAGAGTGAGAATGTAGGAGATGGTGGCTGTTTCATAGTCCAGGCAGAGACGGGAGAGCAGCAGGAGCAGGGCAGGGGGCGTGGCACCCCCCTTGTCCCCAGGGCTGTCACAGAAACTCTGAGCCATCTGACACATGGACCGGATGAAACCCACGATAAGGCCCTCGCGGACACCCTGGCTGCAGAACTCGCCCTGTGAGGAGGAAGGGCCCAGATATACAGCAAGGGCTTCCAGGCAGGGGCTGCTAGTGATGCTCTGCTAGAACCCTAAATGCCCTTGCCCCTCTCCAAGGGACAGCTTCCTCCTGCATTCTAGTACCCCAGAGCAGCTGCCCTGCTTAGGGAAGGGACTGGCACAGGGGACCCTGCTTGCAGCTGCCCTCGGAACCTTCCCCACCCCTTCAGATTGTGCCAGCCTCCCACGTGGCAGCCTGAAACCACACCCAGAATGCCTGGGGGCAAGGATTGAGTGCCTTGGTAGCTGCCAAGCTGTGGAATCATAAAATTATGCCCAGGAAAAAAAATGCCAAAGGGCAGGCCATACCCGGAAGTAGGGCTTGTTGGAGAAAGACACCTCCTTGGCGGTGAAGAGGTGCACAGACGCCAGCGAGGCCTTGATGTGGCTCAGGATGGAGCTGGCCACATTGGCCAGCAACTCAGCCAGGCCAGGGCCTTCCTTCCCAGCCAGGCGAGGTGCGGCCAGTGCCTGCCGCACATCAGTCAAGCAGTCCAGGAAGGCTGCCCGCAGGCCCTGCAAGTGGTGGCCCAGGCGCTCACGGGCCACTCGCTCCACGATCTCTGTGGCAGCCTCGGCCAGCCCAGCAGTGGTCAGCAGGGCTCCAGGTGCCTGCAGGCGCCGGTGGAAGCGGTCCAGTGCCCGAACCAGCAGTGAGTTGTCACCACCACCCTGCTCCTGTGCCAGCCGCCTCTCCACCAGTGCAAAGTAGCGGCCGCCCAGCTCCCGGGCAAAGGCTGCCAGCTTGTTGGCACCTGCTGGGCCCTGGGCCGCAAACAGCTCCTGATAGGCTGCGGCCACCTGGCAGAGGCCACCAACAAAGCCACTGCCTCCGTGGTCGGTGAATTCTAACACATCAGGGGCTGGCGGAGAGGGCCCCAGCTCTGCCTGCAGGCTTCTCAGCTCTTCCTCCAACCGCCCTCGGGCGTGTGCCAGGAACTCCTCACACAGCTCCTCTGCAGGCTCACCCAGGGCTAGCAGCAGCTCCACGCACTCTGCCTGCTCAGGAGCCCCGGAGCCGCCCTCCCTGCCAGGAGGAAGATGGCGGGGAAGTGCAAGAAGACAGAATCTAGGGTGGGGCTGGGGGAGACAGGCAAGTGCTGGGCAGGGGTAAGATGAGGACCCAGGTGCCACACCTGAAACGCTGTCGTAGCTGCTGAGCCAGGCGAGCTGTGATGACCTGGCAATCGTCCTGGATGGCACGAAATGAGGGCAGGTGCTGGTACTGCTGCAGCACAGCGCGTGCGCGGCCCTGGTAGCGTACCGCCTGCCCGTAGGCGCCCAGCTCCACGCACTTGGTGAGGCGCGAGGGCAGCTCAAAGAGGAACTGCAGCTTCCGCAGCAGAGCGTGGACCCCTGGGGGTGAGAGCAGGTGATGTTAGCCCCAAAGCCCTGAGGGTAGCCCACTTTAGCACCTTCTCTGGGGCAGGGCCCACCTGCCAGTTTGGTAATACGCTCGTGGCGGTCCTGCAGCGTGGCACTAATGCGCGCACTAAAGTCCGTGATCACAGCCATGTTGGTGGCCAGCCGGTCCATCTCGTCCTCCATCTTCCGGAAATCATTCTTCATCTTCCTGATGGTGTCTGGGAGGGCAAGGGTGCAGAAAAAAGGAGATGGTGGGGAGGGCAGTAACAGGCACAGCACTCAGCCTGAGAACATAGTCCAGCTGCTCTTACACACACTCGTGCCCTTCCCAAACGCGCCTGAGCCCGTGACTGGAGGGTCACACTGATGTTTCGGTGAGGCGGGCTGCTGTGGTGCTTAGTTACAGTAAATGGGAAAGGGGGTCATTATGTCAATGCAGCAGGTGTCTTCTGAGCATCCCTTGTGCGCATCCTGGCCCTGGTGCTGTGGGAAAGCAGCCCACAGAGCCACAGCCCCTGCCCTCGGAAGATGCCCAGGCCCAAAGGAGGGCATTGGGCACTTGGCAGAGATGTGTCTTCTTATTCCCAGGGGAATCCTCCATGCCCAGTACAATGCCTGGCATGGGGGAGACAATAAATACTTGTTCACCTTTCTCTCCTTCCCAGACTTCCCAAACCTTTTCCAACTCTGCCCTCTGGAACATGGTCCATCTTCTCTAAAGGGTCTTTTCCCTTTTATTCCTACAGAAACCTGCCCAAGGAAGCTGTTCTCCCTTTCACATCTAGGTGCCTCAGGGCCTGGCCCTTTAACGCTTCCAGACAGGTTCCACTCCTCCTCCCTTCAAGACTGACGGACGGATGAATGGAAGGAAGGAAGGAAGGAAGGAAGGAAGGAAGGCCAAAAAAGGAAGGAAGAGGCAAGCCCATCAAGACAGACCTAGGCCAGAGATGGATGCTACCACTAATGAAAGAAACTAACCCTTATACAGGGGGAGGAACTGGGGGAGGAGGGGACTGAGGGGTGTGTCCCAGCGGGAATCACCTGTGGCTGAGATGAATTTATTGTAGTTCTCATAGACCAAGGTCTGCATGTCACTGTCTAGAGCCCGGATCTGCCGCACCATGTCCGTCTCACTGTCCATCAGCTGAGCCAGCGGGCACTCTCTTCGAAGCTGGAGGAAATCGGATGTTTAGTGTTCAGGTGAGAGGTACTCATGTCCCCAAGCCTTGTCCTTAACTGGAAACCTTTCAGTCCAAGAACACCCTTTCCCCACTCCTGTCAGGAATCTCAAAATGGAGTCTATAACCAGCACAGCTCAGGAGTTACTGCGTTTGGGGAACCATATTTGGGGTCTGACAACATTTGAAATTCTAAGACCAAGGCCCAGTCCAGTGCCTGTCAGGGCCTGGGCCACGACCCCTCTGCTGAGGCTATCAAAACATCGGGAGACCTCGGACCCCGCACCACCTCAGGTCTGTCTACTCCCCCTTAGATTCCAGCTTTGTTCCAACCGGTGGACAGCCGTCTTCCTCTTATGAATCCCTGCTTCCTTCACCCCCACAACAGAGTCGGAGCCATGATCCGGGGGTGCAAAACATTGGGGGGTCTGGCTACCCCCACATAAACATACCTTGTCCAGATACACTTCCGGGTCGAAGTGCGCCCCGTTGAGATCAGTCGGGTCCAGGGGGTCCGACCCCACAGGGCGCCCCGCTGTCTCCCCCTCCGAGAGGCCATAGTAGAGTTTCAACATTCCGTGTGCCTTTCTCCGACGCTCCGGAGCCTCCGCCTCCGGCCCCTCCGGGGACTCCCCAGGTCCAGACCCTGGGCCAGGGGCAGCGGCTGCCGCCGCCATCGCTCCAACCACAGCCCACCCTCGCGTGACTGGGAAGGGGACTGGGAGGAGGCACTTCCGGGAACCATAAAGTTGTTGTTGAAACGAGGCAGTCCTTCAGGTAAATCGTTCCCCCGCCGCCCCGAGTTTGAGACTAGAGTTCCCCCGCATCTTTCTGCCACCGAGCGAAGAGGTTCCGCGAGAAGCCTTGGTTCCCTCCAGTTTCTCAGATGGAGGAACTTTGTGGAATTGATCAGGTTGTTGCCCTCCCAAAGGGGTAGTGGCCCCCAACCCCGCTTCCCTGCACCCCCTCAGAGAAGGGTCCGCGAAATATGTCCTTAGATGCAATGCACGGAACGCGGGCTGTAAAGCCGGAGAGCGGGTGTAAAGCCCGGCAGTAAAACCTGGGCAGCGGCTCAGTTGCCACCTCAATTCCTAAAATTCGGGTACATACTTCACAGGAGAGCTGCGAAGATTAAATGCACATATAGTAAGCCGTACGGTGCCTCTAGTGCAGTCTCTTGAGGCCTGGTTCTCTGACGTGCTTCAAAATTACCTATGGTGCGTTTTAAGATTCTGGGTTTCGCCCAGATACAGCTTCTGCTGCTGCTGCTTTAATAAAAGTTTATTTACTTTTATTTTTAAAGAGGCGGGAGGGGGAAGAGAGGGAGCAAGAAAGGGGGTTGCCTCTCCACGTGCCTGGACTGGGGACCGAACCCGCGACCCAGACATGTGCCCTTACCGGGAAGGACGATGTCAGGGCGGACCTAGCTTCTTTTTAAAGATTTTATTTATTTGGCTTCTCCATTTCCTATACTATTCTTAACCTCCCCCTGTCTATTTTGTACCTACCATTATGCTTCTTAAAGAACTAATATGTATTACGCATGGACTTGAACTAAGAGGGGAGGGAATGCTGGTGGGAGGGGAGGTTCAGGGCGGAGGGGAATAAAGCGGAGAAAAAAATGGGACAACTGTAATACCATAGTCAATAAAATGTATTTTAAAAATATTTACGTTTTTAGAGAGAGGGGAAGGTAGGGACAAAGGGAGAGAAATATCAATATGTGAGAGATACGTGGTTGATTCTGGACTGCCCCCAACTGTGGACCTGGCCTGCACCGGGGCATGTGCTCTGCTTGAAATGGAACCAGGGACATATCAGGTCGCGGGTCCCTCAATCCACTGAGCCACACTAGCCAGGGCTAGACCTAGCTGCTGGTGCTGCTGCTGCTTCTTTTTAAAATCCCCAAGAGGTTCTAGTGCACTTCAATATACAGTGTTTAGAGAACAGACTTGGCAGATCATAAGTTGACTGACAGGATGTGCTGAGTGAGGGGTTGAGTGGAGATTAGAGGATAATTCTCAGGTTCCTGATTTGGACAAAGGTGCAGCTGTTCACCAAGATGAAAAGCTCAAGAGGACAGGGAATGACTTGGAGTTCAAACTGAGACATTGAATGGAACAAAGGACTTTTATCAACGTGGTCCTTGAAACATTACTTATGACAGGCTGGTGGGGTGGGGAGACAGTGGTAGAATGGAAACCATCTTGTTTAATTATTCCTTGGCAGGGGTCCTGTGAGTCAACCACATCTCACCACCAGTTTTCATGTGGCCTATGAAATAAGATATTTTTCATTTTTAAATGGTTGAAAAAATAATATTTCATGATACATGAAAATTATATGAAATTCATGTAACCAGCCTATGAAGCTATAATCTTAAGAAGATGAAGAAGCACATAGATTTAGATCTACCCCAAGAAACCTATAAACCTTTTCAAGAGATGCAGAATACTAACGAAAATCATCCAAACTTTGGTAATAAGACCAAGAGTGTAGTAGGTCCTTTGAGTGTCACACTGGACCATTCTTTCTTCTTTTCTTTCTTTAAGATTTTATCTATTTTTAGGGAGGGGGAAGGGAAGGAGAAAGGGAGGGAGAGAAGCATTGATGTGAGAAACATTGATTGGTTGCCTCTCATACACATCCTGATCTGGGACCGAACCCACAACCCAGTCATGTGCCCTGACTGGGAATTGAACTAGCAACCTTTCGCTCATGTGGAATGATGCCCAACCAACAGAGCCATACCAGTCAGGGCTGGACCATTATTTCACAAGCCCACCCAAGGTTTACTTGACTACCCACAGGAATGTACATTTGTTTGATTTTGCTATTTACTATTAAGGGTTCAGACTCTGAAATCACCAGCAGATATTTTCCAGGAGAGATGCAAAACATATCCAGTAGAGAAAATAACCTAAAAATTATTTTAATTAAAAATTTTATTGTCCTGTAGGACATCAGCTTTGTATCTAATCTAGTAATCATATTCTAACATTCCTCTTTAAGTGCCTATCAATACCCAGCTCTTCAAGATGTATTACCAGCTTCCTAAGGGGGAGTCCCCTCATTGATGAGTTAATACAACTTAGTTACATGTTCATTCAATATCTAGACATCATGTTTTTTAACTTTTTGAAAGCTTTACCTTGACAATGCATATGATGTGATTTTTTAAAAAGTTTTTGAGGATACATTTATTAAAGATGGGGACAGTGAAACAAGAAAGGGCTTAGGGTAGGAGAGAGGTGGGGCTGCTTTGACTCCTTAGAAATGTCATGGGAAAGAAAGTAGCCACGTAGGGCTGCTGTCAGCTCACGGGAGAGTCAGAGAAAAGCAGGCCTTGGGGGTAGATTTAGGGGACTGGCCCAGATGAGCTGCTGCCACCCATTGTTCCCCTGGTTAGGAGTCCTGTGATGACCCTTAGAGTTTAGGAGATGGCCTGTGAGGGAAGAAGAGGGGAAAGGAAAGGGGGTGGGCATGCCCCTGGGAGGGAGAGCACACCCGTATGATGTAATTTAAAAAGAATATTTTTTAGCCCTGGCTGGTGTGGCTCAATGGATTGAGTGCTGGCCTGTGAACTGAAAGGTTGCTGGCTGGATTTCCAGTCAGGGCACATGCCTGCGTGCAGGCCAGGTCCCCAGTAGGGGCGCATAAGAGACAACCACACACTGATGTTTCTCTCCCTCTTTCTAAAAATAATTAATCTTTAAAAAATGGTTTTTAAAGCTATGCATGTGTATGAGCATGTAGGTGTACGAAGTTACATGGAGAAAGGACCCCAAAGATGCCCACTAACAATGGCTTTGAACTAAAAGCCCTAATTTATAAATATTGGTATTCAAATGAGAACTTAAGTGCAAACAATTGCTTCCACAGTGGAACCATAGCTGGGCATTGGGGCATCACCTCTTTAGTGTGTCAGGATAGGGGCCTGAGGGGCTGCTGTGATTAATGATACTAGGCAGCAAGTATGGATGGTGAGGTCAGGCTCTGACCCTACCCCTTCGAGGCAGAAGACTTTGGCCCTTGGACTGACCTGGGACCTAACTTCCGGGGCAAACAGTGAGGCAGGAGGCAATGGAGGTGGCCAAGTTCAACCTCAAGTTTTCCCTGTTCTACTTTAGTTCTTGGGAGCTTGCATTCTCCTCCCACCGTCTCTGGCCATTTCTCTGGCTTATTTTTTTGACAGTCTTGGAGTTTTCACCTCTTACATGTAAGGAAGAAAATTTTCTTCTTGATTTTTAACTTTCCCTGCTCCTCGCACAGCCTCAGGTAGAACTGGATCCTAGTCTGATTCCAGTACTGATGCCCTTCCTCATTGGCTGCGAAAGCCTGGGTTTGCAGTCCCTCTCTGTACCTCAAATTCGTGTGTGAGGCAGGATTTAGGCCACCAGCCCCAGCTTTGTCATGGGACTGGAAGAATGACAGACATGATGGGTGTGCAAATGCTGAATGCCAGAAGGTGGC
The DNA here is from genome assembly GCA_004027475.1 of Anoura caudifer. Classification (NCBI taxonomy): domain Eukaryota; kingdom Metazoa; phylum Chordata; class Mammalia; order Chiroptera; family Phyllostomidae; genus Anoura; species Anoura caudifer. The sequence continues at coordinate 296,139 of PVKU01000055.1, read as the reverse complement.
AGGGGGGAAGCTGGTCAGTGTCAGGCTCTTTGAAGAACATCTGGGGACACTGAAATGCCAGTGGCTCTCAGGGCCACACCTGAGAAGGGTCCTAGGTCAGCTATGGGAAACCTGATGTCCCTCCTCTTCCCTTAGCTCTTCTCCACTAGATGTTGAAGCAAATACTGGAGCTCCTGAGCCCAGGCCTCCCCTCACCTTGGAATGCCCTCCAGCTGAGTCCTAACCTCTTACCTAATTTTTGCTGTGGACCCCAGACATGTCCCCCTTTTCCTGAGCCCCAGTTCCTCAGTTCTTCATCTGTAGTGCGCCCACACTAAATCCTCAGTGGGGGTGCCCAGAGGGCGCAGCGATAAGACATGCACAAGGGTGCAAAGTGTAGGTAGGGTGACCAGGACACTGTCCCTTTCACACCATGAGCCCCACTGATCTGTGCTGTGAGCCCACTGCACCTCCAAATTCAGAACTCCTCTGGCTGCCCATGAAACACTCCTGTATTGGCTAGAACCACCTGTATTCTAGAATCTTTTCCCCTCAAATGTCCTGGTTCTAGAATTCCAGTCTGCTATTCCAGACTGTGCATTCTAGGAGAAGAGGGGTCAGCAGCTCTTCCTGGGCATTGTCGGCTTGTTAAAGCTCTCCCGTCTGACTGGAGTCCGTGCTGCCACCAGGATGCAGTGGCGGGACCGCATGGCTGTGTTCTTCTTCCCGCAAGGCATGATGCTCACCATGGCTGCACTGATGCTCTTCTTCATACACCTGAGTGTCTTTGCCAGTGATGTGAACAATTTCTACTTCACCCACCACTATGACCGCATGAGCTTCCGCTACACAATTGTTCTGATGGTAGGTTGGGTAGGGCCGCAAGGGCTTGCTGGGGGAAGAGGCCCAGGGGCTGATGGAAATCCCACTGCTGTGTCAAGGGGCCATTCTCCCATTGGGTGGGGCCTATAGTTCTCTCAGGTGATCAGCATCTGCTGGGCTGCCATGGGGTCACTCTATGCTGAGATGAGAGAAGACAAGTTTCTTCGGTGCTTTGCCCTGACCGTCCTGGGTGAGTGGGGAAATAGGGAGCTTTGGAACCCTGAGAAGGTACAAGGAGGGGGCAGGAAAGGCTGATGTGAACTCTCTCCTCTGCTCAGTGCTCAATGGAGCCATGTTCTTCAACCGCTTGTCCCTGGAGTTTCTGGCCATGCAGTACCGGGAGGAGACCCACTGAGGCTTGGAGATTGGGCTGAGAAGGGGGAAGGAAAAGGAGGCTCTGGGTATTTTAATAAAGTCTGCCATTTATTTCCACCTGTCAGCTCCTTCGTGGGTTGGGAGTGGGAGGTCAGAGACCCAGGGGAAGCAGGTCAAGGCAAAGACTTGATTTGCAGCATCCCCAGGCCCAGCCTGCAGCCAAAGCCAAGTGGCCTTGGCTTTGGGCCTGGGGTTTTAGTGTCTTGGGCTTGAGAGAAAGGAGCAGAGAAAGGCCCTCAGACCTCCCCACCTCCCCTCCTCAGGCCCCCAGGTCCTAGGCTGCCCCAGCTACAAGCAAGGGCTCAGGAGGGTCCCACACGGATGTGAGGGTTCATGAGTGGGTCCAGGTTGGGATCATTGTCAGCAGCAGCCCGGCCCAGGCGAGACATGAGGGCAAGGAGGGCCAGGAAGCCCAGTAGCCCCAGCAGCAGCAGCAGCCCCGCCCGCTGGAGCAGGGTCAGCGGCCGCTTACGAGACCCATCCCGGCTCCTGGGGGGAAGAGGGGAAAGTCAGATCAGGCCCCCAGTCCCTGGTGGCCCCTGTGGCCTGGAGAGGAGCTCTGGTCATGACACTCGTCTTCAGGCCCCAGCGCCACCATCCCTGAGCCTCCTCTCCTCAGTGTGCCACCATCCCTGTACCTGCCCACTACAAGGGTGACTGTGCAGCTTGAACCAGCAGAGGCATCACCTGGGTTCTGGAAACTGGAATGTGTCAGGCATGGGGACAGTCACCAGATCAGGTGGCGCTGAAGCAGGAAGGGGCCTCAAAGAGCCTGAGTCCAAAGCTCACCTCTAACAGCCAAGGAACAGCCCGAGAGAGCAGACCTACGGCTCCTGCCTCTCTACACAGCCCCCAAACCTGGGGACCAGGTCAGGCCCCTTTTGTCATGAAATTGTTGTGCTCCAGCCTCTAGCTTTCACTTCCTCCCTCTTCCTGGCATCCCGCTCCACCTGACCCTGTGTACCTGAGTAGCTGGGCCAGCCAGCCCAGGGCAGGCCGGCGACGGTACTTGTCATCATCGTAATCCCCATGGAGGCCTGGCGCCCGGTCATCATCGCGTGTGTCATACACCTTCCTTGGGGCCGAGGCTACAGGGGCAGAGCCACCAGCATCCACAGACTCAGGGAAACGGGCCCACAGCAGGGGCGGTGGGTAGGGCAGGAGATCCTTCCCCTCCTCTGACTGACATTGTATCTCAGAACTGTGGGGAGGTAACATCTGTGCTTGGAGCGCAGAAGTGTCCCTCTGGATGGGCAAAGCCCCCCCACCCCCTTTCTGCCCTGCCCTGGCCTGGCCAGCCCCCTGGCTCACCATGGGTCAAGGGCTCGGGACTGCCCACGTGGATCACCGTGTGCTGCTCGGGATGGCTGGGAGTAGCTGGGGGCCGGGGCACTTGGCTGTAGAAGGCTGGGGCAGTAGAAGTGCTGGCTATCTCTCCTTGTTCAGGGGTACCACTGGCTGTGGCAGGAAGACAGTTGTCAGCAGAGCAGGGAGGCAAGAACCCCAACAGCAGGTGAAGACCACCACTCACCATTAAAGCTGGACCAGTCAGAGAAGTCGGAGCTGTTGAGGGGTTCGGACTCCAGGCTCACCACCTCATCGATCTGGAGAAAGGAACCTGTGTCTCCAGCCTTCCCAGTGCTATCCCCACCCATTTATTTGGCCCAGGTGGGACCCAAGGCAGATGGGCAGATAGACAGAGGGACTCTCACCAGAGGAAGGCCCAGTCCTGCCCGGGCCCAGTTGACCGTGGTCAGCTTCTCTCTCAGCACAGAGGCCACGGGGCCAACCAGGTTGCTTGGGGGAAAGATGGGGCCATTGCAGCTGGGACACTGGTAGCCAGCAGGTGCTGTATTTCGGGGTAGCTGGGCAGCACGTTCATTGAGGCAGGCCCAGTGGAAGAGATCTTAGGGCCCATGAAAGAGTAGAGAAGAGGCATAAGGAAGAAGATACTTTGTACCCCCAGCCCAGCAACAGCCCCCAGTCCACTGCAGGGGTTCATGCACACACACATGTAAGCCCAGAGCTGCCTCCTTCCCAGCCTCACCCTGGGTCCACTTCATCAATGCTCCCTAAGCTTCAGCCTCATTGACTATCACCATCTCACTAAGGCGAAACAGATGCTACAAAGCTCCCCAGCACTGTAGGGGGTGGGTGTGGGCGAGAAGAAGATGCCACAAGCGCCTGGGCTAACAGCTAATCAAGAACCATTTCAGAAAAGCTTCTTAGATGTACACACAGGCACATGAATGCTTGTACACATTCCTAGGCTCGCGTATGCATGGGCTTATATACACATAATCAAACACAAGTGCCATCCTTATATCTGTACTTACAGACATACCAACTCACACATGCACATCTGCACTCACTTGTTTGCTCACATGAGCACCCTCACCCACACATTCTTCTACAGCCAACACACGTGTAGTCATGTGCACACACAATGCAAGTACTAATGAACACACTAACACTTATGTAAAGACACAAGCCACACTAAATTCATGCACAGATATCCACACGCACACACTAAAAACACATACACAGAGCTCACTCTTTTGCACTAGATCCTTCAAAAAGTGGAGCTAAGGCTCTTAGACCAGAGTCAGGTCAAGGTCATGACATGTGCCTGCTAACTTTTTAGCAGACTTGACTGTGGGAAACTAATTTCCTCTCTATTGAACATTTGAGTCTGTAATGAATCTCGAATGCCTGAAAGCCCCATGCTTTTGTGCATGCTGGTCTGGCCAGCTACTGCTCACAGCCACAAACACACCCATGAGTTTGACTGGCTCTCACTCAACCAAGATTGGAGCAAGGAAACTAGCTTTAATTTTTAGGGAAAGACAATGAGGCCTAGAAAGGAAAAAGATTTGTTTCAGTTCATAAAGTTGATAAATGACCCAGCAAGACTAGGAACCAGGGCTTCAGCCTCCCTGGCTAGACAGTCTCACTGTCTTGCTGCTTCCAGAGGAGCAGGAACTGGTGATTGAGCTGCGCCTGTCCTGAGGTGCCCCTAAGGTGCCCAGGCCTCACCATAACAGACGAGGCGGGTCGTCTCCCGGGCGGCCAGGGGTGTGCTGCACAGGCGGCAATTGGAGCTGTAGTCACTATCTTGGAGCCACTGAAGGTACGACTGTACAATGCACTGGAGTGGAAGAGAGAGGTCACACTGGATCGGGGTCTCCACAGTCCAGCTCCCTAAGGCCAACTGCCTCTTTAACTCTTGCCACGGAGACTTATCCTTTCGTTTGTTCAATCAATAAACATTTATTGAGCACATACCGTGTGCTAGACTCTGTCTTAATAGCTGCGGATATAGCAGTGAAGCAAATAAACTAAGTCCTTGCCCTCGTGGAGCTTCCAATCTAGTGTCAAGCCCTTCATGAACTCGGAGGAAGTCAATACTATCTGCCCTCCCAGTGCCCCGCTTAGCGGCTCCCCTACAGGCCCCACCTTGGCGTGATTGGCTACGAGGCAGTGCTCGCAGACGTTGACCCGGTGTTCGAAACAGAATAGGTTGGTCACCTTCCTCTTTGGGCACTTGCAAAGCCCCATAGTCGACCCTGAGGAAGAGTTGGTAGGGAGCCAGGTTCTGGTGGCCGCCACTAGGCACTCACCAGCCCAGTTCGTTTCTACTCCCCTTGACGATCATTGGTGCCTGGCCCAGATTTCAGCCCACCTCCCCTCTCCACTCCTGACCACGCCCCCTGCAAAAATTCCGCCTCCGAAGACCCCTCGTTCCTGCTGGATGCCGCCCCTGGCCAGAATCCTCCACCAGCGTCTCTCCGATACCAACAGCCCCGCCCCAGGGGCCCCTCCTAGGTACCACTCCTTCGAGCTCCGCCCCCACTTTCTCTACAGACCCTAATCTCGGCGTTACTGATGCACCGCGGCCCCGTTCCCGACGTGCGGGAGCGCTGGTCCGAAGGGTAGACCCCGCGCTCCGCCGACCTCACCTCAGTGCTTTCCAACTCGGTCCGCTCGGATTATCCCTCCGCTGCCACGTCTCTTCCGGGTGCGGCGCGTACCGATGACGCCACGCGCACTAGCCCCGTGCCTGTGACGTCAGATGTGGAGAAGGGTGAGGGAGGGGGAAGCGACCGCCTGCACCCTCCCGCCTTGCGTCACTTCCGCTTCCTCGCGGCCAGGGCGGGTAGTTCGAACGTCTTTGCCTCAGGAGCGTCTGAAGTTGGCGCGAGCCCCAGCACCGGCGGCGGCGGTGGCGGCGCGGCGAATGTCGAGACCAAGGCCAGATATGTCCGAGAGGCGAACGCGGTCCGGTGGGGCCGCCAGAGTCTCCGGTGAGAGGAGGGCGCTCGGGGGACGTGGGGTCGAGCCCTTTGAGGGGCGCGGTCCGTGGTGCGTGAGGAAGGCCCTACCCCTACCTCCCGAGGGGGCTCAGCTCCCGGCACCGCGGCGGCGCCCCCCACCGGCCTAGTGGGGACCTTCCTTCGCCCTCTCCAGGCGCTGCTGTCCAGACTCTGAGGTCTGGAGTCCCCCACTACCTCCTAATCCTCTTTTCCCCCAGGGCCAACGGCCGCGTCTCCTACTAAGTCTTTGCGGAGATCCCAGCGGAAGTCTGACTCCGATCCCCCCAACACCCTCCCTGAAATCCGTCCGAAGGTGAGCCAGGGTTCCCTAGTCCCCGCCCCAGAGGCCCCGGGACTGATACGGAACTCATGGTCGCCACTTCTCCCCAGGCTCCCGACGCGGCCCCGGCCAGAAAGCCCATCGTTCTGAAGAAGATCGTGGCCCATGTGGTGGAGGTGAGGGCTGAGAGAGGGGCGGTGGGTGCGCAGTGACACCGGGGGTCGGCTGTGCGATCCACTAGTGTTGTCTCCGCAGGTGCCATCCGTCCACTCTCCTCGAAGGAGCCCCAGGGTGAGTGCATTTTCATCTGCTTTGAGGCGTGGAGTGCAGGACATTGTCGAGCTGGGACGGGCACCGTGTGGGCTCACCTGTCCTCGGGGAACTTTTTTGCAGTATTTAAAAAGTTTGCTTTTCCACACCTGCCTGCATTGCCAACCTTGCTTACTCCTTGTAGACTTAGCTAGATTTTCGCGCGGTGGTATCCTCTACCATTCTTTAAAAGTGGAATTGTGTCCTGTCCCAGCTATTCTTTCTCTTCACTCCATCTTGTCCTTGGTTTTTACTTAGGGTTGTAAGGTGAGTTATTTGTACATGTTTTTGTGGTCTTAGCAGAAGCCAAAACGTTTCATTAAAAGCTGCGCCTGAAGATAGAATGAGTGAGAAATGAAAACTTCTTGAGGAGCGTATGGGGCTTACAGCCAAGTGGTGAGAAAGTCAAATGAGCAAGTAATAACAACATTGTATGATGAGGACTGAGAGGTGAAGTGCATCTAACCCAGATCAGATGGCTCAGGAGCATTTCACAGAAGAAATGTTTTAATTGAATGGAGTCTTTAATTTTGACAGACAAGTAGGAATATACCAGGCAAAGGAAGCTGTGATTGCAGAGACCTGGAGTCCACACCTGCACACACATGAATCACGAGGTTTGGAGAGCATCAGTTTATGTGGTGTGTCCCCAAATAGGCCTTGTCAGGGGAGGAAGTATGGTAAGCCAGCACAAGTCCTGATGAGGCATGAAAGCCATGCTCAGGAGCTTGAGCTTCTTGTCTTTGGCTCTGTGGGCAGCCTTTGGAGAGTCCTAAGTGAAGTAGTGACTGAGTTAAGCTTGGGTGTGTATTTTACAAAGCTCCCTCTTGGAGTTGGGAAGAGAATGGGCTGGAACAAAGCTGCCTGGGACCCCAAGACCAGGTAGGAAGACTTGACAGGAATTCTGAAGTGGTGGAGGCCTGAAGTATTTTGCTGTGTACAATGTGCACCTTCTTTGCCCAAATTTTTGAGGGGAAAGTAAGGATGCGCATTACATGGGTATAATAACCTCATGTATAATGCACATAAAACACGGGTGCACGTTATGCATGAGAGCACATTATACACGGCAAAATATGGTAAATAATGGCAAAGTGATGCTCCCCCCACCCCAGCTCACCACATAACTATCTCATCATGTAGGACTGAGTTCAGTGGATACCTCCTCCCAGAAGCCTTCCCTGACTGCCCCTACCCTGTTACTGTCACATTCTTTGTTCTTTTTTATTAAGATTTCACTTGTTTACTTTTAGAGAGAAGGGAAGGGAGGGAGAAAGAGGGGGAGAAATATCGATCGGTTGCCTCTCACATACCACAACTGGGATCAAACCAGTGACCTTCAGGTTTATTGGGGAGGGACTTCCATTTCCCTGTGGTGGCCACTCATTCTTATTGGTTAACTGATAGTTTCATGAGACATTGAAGAGAAAAAGGCTGTGAGGATGTGGGTGACTGCATAGTGATAGGGATGAGGAAGAGGTAGTCGGGTAACCCCCATTTTGTTTGGCATCTTTTTTACTAAGACCCATGGGGCATGTTCCCCGGAACTTGTACACAGAAAATGTCTCTTTGATAACCAATATCCTTACATCTAGTTGACCACAATAGTCATCAAATTTGTCCCGTTTTCCCCCTTGTCTGGGCTGCCAAAAGGCTCAGCACCAAGTTTTGTGTACATTAACTTGGTGTGTACTTACTGAACAGCTGCTGCACTCAGGGCTCCGCCATAGGTGCTGGGCATAGGCAGGGCCAACTGGATCTGGAGTCCGCTGTTCTCATGAAGCTCATATTCTGTGAGGGGTGGCAGTTAACAAGTGAATAAACCAAAACCAGATCGTAGTGCTTGCTGTACAGGCACGAAGTTGTCAAAGAGAGTGACTAGCAGAAGTGAGGAGGGGCTGGTCTAGATTCCATGGTAAGGGACAGCCTCGCTGAGAAGCAGCATCTGAGCTGAGTGGACTTACAAAGTGCCAGTATGTGAACCTCTTAATCCACATGTCAGATTACGCCCTTTTCTGTTCACAGCCTTGCCAGGGCTCCAGGCCTCCTCTTATGGTAGCCTACAAAACACCTGTAATGCCCCCTGTTACCTCTTGCACCCCATAATCAGTTCCTCCTTACTTGCTCTCGCTTCAGCCATACTGGCCTTCTTGTTTTTTTGACCCAAACAGGCGCACCTCTGTCCCACAACTTCTGCCCCACCCATTCCTTCTGTCTTGACTGCATGTCCTCCAGATGACTTGACACCCCCCACCCACCTCTTTCAGCTTGTAGCTCAGATGCCATTTCAGTGAAGCCTACAGTGACCTTTACCTACCTAAAGTTACAACCTATGCCCAGTATTCTGTTCTGTTTTTTTTCCCAGAATGCTTGCTATCTTTAACATGACTTCCCTGTTTACTTTTTCGCACTAGAATGGAAGCTCCACAGAGACAGGGTCTTCTCTGTTTTATTGCCTTCAGGACTTCCCACCTGAAGCAGACAGGTGACCAATAAGTACTTACTGACTTAATGGACACTTTAGGGGGATCCTTGTCAGTTGTGACAAATGGACTATAGCAGGAGAGTGGAAGTAGGAAGAGCAGTCAGAAGGTTATTGGACTAGTCTAAATGACAGGGAATGGAGGGCCGGCATCAGTTAGAGGTGGCTAGATTCCAGTCACGTTTTGGAGACAGCTGGCAGCACCACCAGAAGGTGGCAAGTCCTTGTGTTGCAACAACAGGCTCCTCAGAAGCAATGGCTGAGTGTTTTTTCTCCCCCTCTCCACATCTGTCTCAGCGTCTGATTTCTTGCCTGACCTGTCTTCTCTTTTCCTTTTAAAAGTGTCCTGTGGAGCTTTCCTTCCACCCAAGAGCTTCTTGGGTTTTTCTGGAAGTAAGTGGTGATATGGCTAAGTAACAGGGAGGTATTCTCTCTCCTGTCCTGGTACAGCTTGCATTTTTCTTGGAGAAAGAAAACAACCCTCCTAGCAAGGAGCTTACTAGGGAGGACCTCTTCAAGACATGTAGTGTCCCTGTCACCCCCAATACCACTCCTGTGCTGTGTGACCCAGATGTCGAGTCAGACTCCAGGGAAGGAGACCTGGACACCAGAGACTTGGAAATGTCTAAGAAAGTCAGGAGATCCTATAGCCGGCTGGAGACCCTTCGCTGTGCCTCTACCTCCACCCCAGGCCGCCCATCCTGCTTTGGCTTTGAGGGGTTGCTGGGGACAGAAGACCTGGCTGGAGTCTCGCCTTTGGTGTGTTCAAAATCAACTGAAGTCACCATGGTCCCTGTGAATCCTTGGGCCCCAGACATGACTCTCCCTGGAATCTCCCCACCAATGAAAGAGAAAAGAAAGAAGAAGAAGGTGCCAGAGATCTTGGTGAGTGAGGGACAAGGGACTTGACTCTGCTGTCACGCAGACATAGTGGGCGACACACTGGGCCAGCACTCTGCTGTGGCTGTTTGGGAGGAAAGACGGCACCTGCAGGGTGTAGGTAGAAAGATCTAGCCGACGTGCTCCCTCCCTACTTACCTGTCCCCCATTTCTCTTCCCCCAGAAATCGGAGCTGGATGAGTGGGCCGCGGCCATGAATGCTGAGTTTGAAGCTGCTGAGCAGTTTGATCTCCTGGTTGAATGAGATGAAATTGGGGTGCACCTAGCCAGGCTCTCTTCTCTTCTTCCTGTACATAGCCCTACTTCCTGTGGAAAAGACACCTGGGTCCCCTTTGCTGGCCTTGTTACCTGTGTGTGTTCTGTTGCTGCACATCAGGTCCGTCTTTTGAGTGTGTGCGCAGCAGCCATTGCAACTGTAGGAAATAGAGCTTGCCTGGCCAGCTGTCCTGGCTCTCACCAGCTCCTCTCTACCTCCTGCAGTGCCCTGGCCAGTTTCCAGCTGGGCCGCAGACTGGGGAGGAGGACTCACTGGCCCAGCCGGAGTGGGGTGCAGAGCTGGGCGAGGGCCTCTGCTGTTGTAGGGGAGCGTGGCTGCTCTGTGCCAGCCCCAGCAGGAGTGGGCGCACACAGCCATAGCAGCTTTAGGCTTTCTCTCCTGAGTTGCCTCCTATTGGTGGCTTGGTTCTGTCCATATAAAAAGGCTTGAGTTTTCTCTTAGATTCTGTAGATGGTCCAGGGCAGAAGTCATGGACTGGGGACAGTTCTGTCTGTGAGGAAGATGGACACTCAGCCAGTAGAGTCAGGCCTTGAAGGAGAGTGGGGAACCTTGGGCAGTCCCAGACCGTGGATGTTTACTTCTCAGAAGCTGTATTTTATAGTTCTGTGTTCTGCTGTTATGTTTGGTTAAATGCCAGGCTGATGGAGGGCTGACTATCTGGGGTAAGGGGTACATTTAAGGGTGTGATACCAGTTGCCGCAGGCTCCAGCCTCCAGCCTCCACAGAACCTTAGGCGACCCCTCTTGTCACACATACCTGTTTCTCACAAACTCAAGCGCACAGTCTAATCAGCTCTAGGACAAAAACTTGTTGGTTGAACAGTCCTAGTCCCACTAGCATTTTGCAGCCACGCTTGTAGAGGCGTAGGAAGCTTTTCTCACAACCCAGAAGGGGCATGGTTTGGCAGCAGTTTAACCTTTAGCTTCCTTAATGCCCTCTCAGGTGAGGTCAGTGCCTGAGGCACGTGCCAGGAGTTGAGCTGAGTGGCCAGGGGGATCATCTCTGTATCTTCAGGGAACCCTACTCCCTTCACCCTGTTTTTCTTTTCTCAGTGCTGGTAAGAGGTGTGCTTTCAAAGGTTGCCCAACCACAACTTGCACCATCCCTCAGGCCATTAAACCTTTGCACATTTACAGGGTTGTAGACATGCAGGCAAAGAGGACTGTGGAGGGGCTAGTGGATAGCTGAGTGTCAGGGAAGATGAGCGCTTGGTTAGGTTACCTGAAACACCACAGGCCTGGTGGGCGCTAATTAAACTCTACAAGGCCTGAGAGTCCCCAGACTACCTGTCCAATGCTTTGTGTCAGAGTCTGCAAGCAAGTCCCTTTGCCAGGGTGAGCCAGATGCCCTTCAGCTGGACTGCACCTGAAGAATTGTGCTCACCAGCTGGTGGGGCGGGGCTCCTGGGAAATGGCTTAGTCCTGCAGAATCAGGAGTAGCCAAGTGATAATGAGCTGATGTCATCCGTACAAACCTCTGTGTCCCTGAAAAACTAAGAATGTGGAGTTTAAGGGAAAATTGGAGTTTTTTAAAAAAATAAATCTGATTGAAGAGTTTCTGTCTATTCAGAGATTGTATTTCTTTCATTGGGTCAAAGGCAGAGCTGAGGGTGTGAGACCCAGAAAGCTAATCCTTTGGGCTGTATCACAGGGTTGTCCCTTTTACAGGGGGCTGCCAGCCAGCCTAGCCTCAGTATCCTGTGGTAGAGCACTGCCTCCACTCCCCCACACCCCCCATGTTGTTCTATCCAGTCGCTCACACCCATTCCTCCGAGGCTGGGCTGCCTGTGAAGGAGGCCTCAAGGGGAACTCCATCACCTGCTGTTGCAGGAAGAAAAGTCAAATCTGGGGTGAGGCTGCTAAGAGCTTTGTCCAGTGCCTGGGAATGAATCCTACCCCCTAGTCCAAGTCCAGCCCTTGTTTTCCTGTCCCCCCTCCCTGTCAGGCTCCTGTGGAGGAGCCAGCTGGTCACACTGGCCCAGCCTGGATGCTCTACAGCAGTGGGTACAGAAGCCCCCCGGGGATTTAGTCAAAGATGCAGATATCTGAGCGATTCTACACAGCCAGTCAGGGTGGCACAAACCAGTCTCTGCAGGTCTCTTTTCATATTTGTCCTTGCCTCCTGGACTGAGCAAATCAAGGCCTTTAAATTCTTAACTTCTCCCCACAGCCTCCCCAAACTTCCCTACTTCTACCTCCTTCCCTAACCCAGAGGAAAGCAGGCCCCTCTTTTCAAGGCCAAGCTTTCTGCTTTAACTTTTAATCAAATTCTCTCATCTCTGAGGTTGTGCCTCTTTCTCTTACAAGTCCTGAACAGGCTATGTTCATTTTATTGTTGAAAACAACCATCCTGACCCAAAAAAGTCTTGACAGTCTCTGTTTTTAGCTACTTCCATTGGGCCTTTCAAGGTTGGACTCCTTGAAGGAATGTTGGAAATTGCTCTCTATTCCTGTCCCATCTCCTCCAGGTGCCCTCACTCCGTTTATTGCTTAGCTAGAAGAAACTGGTGAACTGGTGACCCCCTGGTCCGCAGTGCTGTGAACTCAGGCCTCGGCCACGGGGGCCGAGAATGCCCTTCTTGGGGTCATGGCATTGCTGACCCCTTTCTTTGCTTCCCCTGAGATGTCGCAGTTCAGTCCTGGAACCTCTTTCCAATCTGCTTGCTCTCCCTAGATGACCTCAAGCTCTCCAGGCCACTGTGTTACACAAGGTTTGCCGGTCTTTCTCACCAGCCCATTATCTCTCTCCTGAACTCAAAACAGTCTAGAATTATCTTCTTGACCTGTATCTCAACTCAGAAGTCATGTCGAACTCAGCTCATCCATCAGCTTGCCTCTTCCTGTGCTCCTGCCGTTCATATCACCTCAAGCTTACCCAGTCACACAAGCCAGGACCCTGGGGGTCATCTTCTCCATCACCCCATCCTGTCAGCCACGACCTCCACATCCCTCCATCCCCATGGCTACTGGACGTGTGCACTGGCCTCCCCCTGGCTTCTCCAAACTATTTACGCTGCGGCCAGAATGTGTTTCCTAAGAGAAAGCATATAGCTGTTTCCCCTGCTTAAAGCCCTTTCGTACAGTGCTGCCCTGGGTGTGATGGCCCAAAGAGGGCAGGCAGGGGCAGGAGGGAAATTCGTGTGCCGGTGTTCATAGCATGGTCCCTAACAGTCGAAAGGTGGAAACGACATAAGTATCCATCCCTGGATGAACAGACAAGCAAAAGGCAGTATACAGATATAATGGAATATTATTCAGCCTTCTAAAGGAATGAGATTCTGGTACATGCTACATAATGGGTGAACTTTGAAAGCATGAAGGCAAGTGTAATGAGCTAGAGACAAAAGGACGCCTACTGTATGATTGCATTTACGTGAGGTACTGAAAACAGTGAAACTCAGAGCCAGAGAGTAGAATGTTGGTGGCTGCCAGGGACTGGAGAAGGGGGAATGGAGTTATGTAGAGTTGCAGTGTGGGAAGGTGGGAAAGTTCTGGAGACGGGTGGTGGTGGTGGTGGTGGTGGTTGCATGGCAAAGTGAATGTGCTTAATGTCGCTGTACTGTACACTTAAAATGATTAAAATGGTCTATTTTATGTATATTGTCACAATTAAAAATAAACAACCCACCCTTTGGTGACTTCCATTTTCTGTGCAGTGGCATAATGATGGTTACTGGGTTTTGGCTGCCCAGTATCTCAGCTTCTACAAGTGAGCCGTCTGCATGAGACGTATTTACACTAAAAAAGTTTCATTGTTTATCTGGCATTTAAATTTAACCAGCTCACCCTGGCTGGTGTGGCTCAGAAGATTGAGTGCTGGCGGGCGCAAACCAAAGGGTCAATGGTTCACTTCCCAGTCAGGGCACATGCCTGGGTTGTGGGCCAAGTCCCAGGTACGGGGCACTTGAGAGGCAACCACACATTGATGTTTCTCTCCCACTCTTTTCTCCCTTCCTTCCCCCTCTCTGAAAAGAAAAATAAAATCTTCAAAAATAAAACGAAAAACAATAGCCTTTTTAAAAATAAAATAAATTTAACCAGCTCACCCTGTTTACAGTGGGAGCCCCCCACAACCTTTGGCACTGTCCCACCCAAACTGTTCCTTCTGTGGCTGAGATACCTCACTCATTAAAGGTCAAGCAGCACCTTCCTCAGGAAGTCTGCCTGGAGCTCCTAAGCCGAGTACACGGCCCCCTGCTCTCATGACCAGCGCTTTCTGTTCAGGCCTCTTTATGGCACATTCCCCACGCTATGGTCACCTGTCAGCCTGGCCTGCTCGCATCCCCTGAAGCTTCCTGGGGCAGAACCAGATCCAATTTATCCATGTGTTCCCAGGGCCTGGCCTGAGGCCTGCCCTGCAAGACCGGTCAGTCTGTGTTTAGTGGGGACCATGAACTACAGAGGGAATTATATTCTGTTTTGTTCCTAAGTCATCATTTATTTACCTTTTCTTCTATTTAGGTCCTTTAGGCCAGTTTTTTTTTTTTTTTTCTTCTTTTTGGTGTGAATCAGCTACTATGGGCCTCTGTGCAAATTATTTTTATTTCCTTTAGAGTCATTTCTTTAGACCTAGTTTCCAAAGTGAAATAGAAAGGCAAGGTTCTGTCTAGTTTTGTAGGTCTCATATGCTGCTAGCATCCTTCTGGGACAGATCAAACCCCATGACAGAGCTCCCTGCTTCCCAGAATGGGTACTACCCTGGAGCTTGGTGAGTCCCTCTGCAGGCACTGCGGACTGGAGGTTCTGTTCACGTTGTGAGGACAGGAATGATGACATTTTGGCCACCTAGAAAGGTTCAGTGGAAACAGCACATTCATAGACTCCCCGCCACAACCCACAGCCTGTCAGTGCCTGGGTGGAGCGCAGTGTGAAGGACACCCCGGAGATCACTCACTACTTGTCCTCTAACTGGATTGTGCCCCTTCATCTTGTCAGAAGATGCATGATTCTGAAAAATCTGAGAGTGAAAAATGTAAATTCCATCTACTGACTTACGACTTTGTGATTTGGGGAGAAGCTCTTACTTCAAGTCCGCTTGGTGGGAGACCTCATACCGCCTCAGAAGCATCCTCAGGCTCAGCCCAGCTCCAGCTCCACTGTAGACTCAGCCAGGGGGTTCCGGGGAGGCGAGTTTGCTCAGCTGAGAAAAGCATGGGCTAAGTTCAGACTGCAGAAGGGGGTAGGAATGGGAGAGGGGTGAACATCACAGGCAAGAGCATGGCACTGGGCCCTGGCCAGCACGGCTCAGTGGACTGAGCGCCAGTCTGCAGACCAGAAGGTTACTGGTTCAGTTCTCAGTCAGGGCCCATGCCTGGGTTGTGGGCCAGGTCCCCGTCTGGGGTCATATGAAAGGCAAACATGCATCAATGTTTTCTCTTCCTCTATTTCTCCCTCCCTTCCTGTGTCCCTAACATAAATAAAATCTTAAAAAAAAAAAAAAAAAAGGCGTGGCACTGGGGAAGTTTTGCGGTGATGTCGGCAAGTGAGGCTCCTGGCTGGTCTGAGCAGAGGCTTGTTTGCAGGTAGTGGACTGTTATGTAGGTTAGAGCCAATGGTGTCCCTAGGGGAGGGTCTTGAATGCCACACCATTTGCTTCTCAGTATCCAACTTAGACAATTTCTATACCAAAAATGGGAGGGGTTCTCCATTTTTTATAAGCTTTTCTAGGGTTCCTTTACATTGTACCATCCCATCCCGCACCCCCACCCCCAACCCCATCCCTTGCGTTTGCAAGGATCTGATTGGCTAGACAGAACTGGTAGTGGAGGCTCTCTAGACGGGAGTCTGCCCCTAGAAAACTAGATAAGGGGAGGCTGATGGGATGATGGATGCAACTCACCAACCGGGCTTCTGTTTTCCTCAGTCTCCTAGGGGCAGGCGAAGAGCCCGTTCTAGGCCCATTGAGAAGCCAGTGGTGCAGCCTGTTGAGGAGAAGAAGCTGGAAGACCCTCAGGTCTTTGGGGAGCTGGGCATAGAGGTGACAGGCAGAGTGGCAGGAGGACTGGAGAAACTCTTCTTTCCCTGCCTGGGTGGAGATCTGAACTCCCAGCCATCACTCCAGGGTGTGGGAGGACCCAGGCCCCTGGGCTGCCAGCCTCATGTCCCTTTGGTCACCATGTTCCCTTCTCTGCCAAAGCCACCTTCTTCAGAGCCAAAGCTAGACCTGCATCCAGAACCCACTGTCAAGTTCCTGTCCACACTCCTGAGCACATCAGAGACCCCTGAGGCCAAGCCTCCTGAAGAGTAAGGCTGTGCGTGTGTGCAGGGAAGGGAGGCTGATGGTGCTTCTCTCCCCACTGCATCCCCATATTAACACTCAGGCCTGAGCCAGGACTCAGCCCTGGAGTGTGCAGAGGGGAAGCCCACGCAGGACTGAAGGAGCCTGGGCTTTGGGCCGCCCCCCACTTCCTGATCACCCACTCTCTCCCAGTCTGTTGATCTCCGGCCCCACGCTCACTGCACACCCACCCTAGGGACTTGGAGATCCAGGAGAGATGGTTCCTGGATGAGGAAGACTGGGGCGCCCGGCGCACCTCAGAGGAAATTAGCCATTTACAGAATGCTTGCAAGAGGTGAGCCAGGCCAGGGCAGGTGGGGCCAGGTAGGGTGACAGGGCTTTCCCCCAAGGAGCTCAGCACCTGCGGGTTTGCACCTGCACTTGCCCCTCTTCTTTCTCTCCTCCCCCTGCTTTCTCCCTGCACTACTCTGGATGACCTCCTTGCTGGCCGGCAGGTTTCTTCCTCCTCACCTTAGGTGTCCTTTGGTGTTAGCGGGGCCTGCCCACGTGTGTGGGGGCCACAGCTTTCTCCTGTCAGTTGACTCCATGCCCATGCACCTGGTCATTGGGTAGTCTATAAGGCTGCCTAGTAGGGACCCCATCTTTTAATTGTTCAAGAACTTGAGAGGTAGTGTGGTCTGTAGGGGGCAGGTCTGTTCGCTGCATGTCAGGCTCTGGGGCTCAGGCCTGCATGACCCCATGAATGTTTGCCCGTCTATGGTAGTGCCAGGGTCAGTGTCCCCCTGGAGACAGCGGTCTGGGGAAATGTGATGCTGTTTCCCCAAGGTGCCGCCCAGGCTCCGACGGCCATGGTTCTGAGGGGTCAGCACATTTGTTCACACACTGCTGACTCAGAGGGCTCAGGCAGGGCCGGCCCCACACAGCACTCGCACAGCGTCTCGTCGCAGCCCCGTGGGCTGGAGTGGCTTATCCCAGCCTGTGTGATGCAGCAGCCTGCCTTTCTCTTGCTAGAGAAGAGAAAAAGCGTACTTTGTCTCTGTCAGGGCCCCTGCCACGAGTCACAGGGGAACAATTCCCTCCTCACCTGTGGCTCTGCCAGACATTGTGGAGGTGCAAAAATAACTTTTCTCCCACCTTCTAAGTTCTTCTAGCTGGGCTAATAATCAAATTAACATGAGACAGATTAAAAGGTGAAAATGTCCAAAATTTATTACAGGTGTACATGGTCAGGAGGAGGTACTGTAAGATATAAGACCTGAAGACTATGCCATTCTGGACAAAGGAGGGGGAGGCAGGGCTCTGGGACTTTGGCCAGGCCACCCAGAAACAGCAGGACTCTGAGGGCTTCTGACAGGCTTTGCTGGGTTTCTGCTTGCCTGCCATATTCAGTTGGAATTATGATGCTAAGGTGATAGGGCCCTCCTCTTAAGCAGGTTTTTCTATCTGAATTCCTTTAAGCAGGTAGGGGAGGGTCAAAGTATCTGAGTCTATTGTTTCTCAATCACCAGCATGAAAGTCAATATCCCAAAGCCATATTTTGGGGTGGAAAAACTTTGGTCCCCCTTAAGACTGGGCTGTGGGTGAAACCCTGGACTTGGGTGGCTGTGCCAGGTCATGCAGACCATGCAGAAGTCATGGGTTGGGAGGGTGGGGCTGCCCAGGACAAGGGCCAGGGGACTGAGGGGGGAGTCTTTCTTTCAACCCTAGGGTTCAGGAGTCACTGAACACTATCCAAGTGGACAACTTGGCTCTGCGGGAGAAGTTGCAAAACCTGGTGAGATCTCCTCCCTTTGCCCTACCTCCTCTTTGCCCCACAGCCTGGCTCCCATGCTAGGCACCCTCAGGCAGCCCTGCCCAGCCCAGCTACCCATCTCCAGCCCCTGCAATCCTTTGTTTCAGCCCGACACTTTGTATAAGAACCTGAAGGAAGAAGGGAAGGTCGTCCAGGAGGGAGCCCAGGAGCCCACGCCACCGGGCGGACCGGGCTGTTCCGGGTGGACAGGTAGCGCTGTGGCGAGTGATGAGGGAGGGCCCACCTCACCCCGCTTGCCTGAAACAACCTAGTGCCCAGAAGGCACCCCATGACCACAGGAACCCCATGTCAGCCTTGGGTCCAAGGCCAGAGACTGGGCACCTCGGGAAGCCATCCTACTACATGTCCTCTCCAGCTCCCAGCAATAAATTTCCCCACGGCTGAGCAGCAGCTTCCCAGCATGTCTGTGGACCCTGAAATCAGATGGAGCAGGAGGCCCCCAGCTCTAAACTGAGCTTGGTCCCCGGACTGGCCTCTGATGTCCCTCTGCCTTCCTGGGTTTGCTGGTTTGGAGCTTCCCCCAACCCAGAGGAGGTTCCAGGTCAGGTTAGTGTCAGCCTCAAGGTCAATGTCCCCAAGATAAGCCCTAGGGCAGGACTGGAAGGGGGCCACACCCCCTCCCGGGGAGGATGGAGGCTCCAGGTCTAACTCCAAAGGGCAGACATACTAGGGAGGAGCAGGAAGAACCACTTCCCACCATGTGACCCCATTGGTCAAGTCTGTAACCCTTTGTAAGTCAAGTCATGGGGGGGGGGGGGCGGCCACTGGCTAGAGAGACCTCCTTGAAGATGTAATACCCTCAGGCTGGAGATACTTCTGGAATTTGAATTTCCACTCCTACCCACCCTCACCCTCCAGTTAGGGCCTCCTCCCTTCATCTAAGGGGATCCCCAGCCAGGGTCTCCTCCCTGTCTAAGGGGCCACAGACTCTCCCCCTGACCCTCCCTAGGACTGGCTGCCTGAGCTCCCAGCTCTGGTTGGTCACTGTGCCCCAGTGGCCCACAGCCCTCAGCCTGGCTGCCCTCAGCATCTGTCTTGTCCCAGGGAGCCTTTCTAGGTGTCCCAGGAATTCTATTTTTAAAAAATATTTTTAAACCATAAGAGAAAGCTTGTTTAGAAAGTTTAGAAGAAGTGAGTGGTAGAAGAAATGGGCTCAGGAAACAAGTTGCAGAGGCAAAAGAAGGGCCCTTGGAGCTTAGGAGAGAAAGGGGTCAAGTGACCTGCCAGGGGAGGGGGCATGCACCAGGGAGGGAGACCACCCATGATCCGTGATTCTCAACTCCAGGGGAGAGAAAGAAAGAATAGGTAGAATAGTCAAAAACTTATAAATAATTCCCATACTACTAGACAAGGACCGTGCTTCAGATTTTCTTGTTTTGTTTTTAAACTCCTTAATGAGAAGAGATAACAGCCAGCAAGATGGCAAAGCCACTTTAAATGAGAATACCAGAAACCAACACACATAGGTATCAAGTGGGGAAAAAAGAAGGAATCCTGAAAAAAGATTGCTAACTGGATACAAAATTGGCTGGTACTCTGTAGGGTGACTTGTTTCAAAGCCCCACACCCCCCAGGCGACATCACTCATTGGGCAGAAATCCCCTAGCAAGTTATGGAAAGGTCTGTAACCATTTTTCTGCTGCTGGGGGCCACTGGCCAAGAGGATGGAAATTCAGGTTCGTGGCCCCTCTTCAGATTCGATCTGACTCAGACCAGATCCCATGGGATTGTGCCCAGGCCAGTAACACGTAACAGATTTGACTGGGGAAGGTTTGACCTGGTCCAGGGTTCAGGCTGAGCTGAGCTGAGCCGAGCTCTCCTTCGCAGCCTCGTCTACCGAGGCTGGCTCCACCCTCCTTGCCTGGATGGCCTTAGGCATCTCAGGGGTCCCTCACCATCCACTTCCTGGCCAGTTTTCGACCAGTGTTCTAGCCAACAAGTGACCCTGCAGCATAAACAGCCCTCTTCCCATTTTCCTGAAGGGAATCATCCAATACTGAGATTGAGGTGGATCATTGGACCAACAGCCTAATGGTTTAATAAATGTAACCATTTAAGGACTTCTAGCAACAATACATCATCATCAGGATGGTCCCATTTGAACCTGCTTCCTCTGAAATCCTCTAGCATCTTGGCCTGGGAAAGCAAGCCTGTGTGGCTGCACTCGGAGCTCAGCTGCAGGAATGGTGTCTGTTACAGGACCCCTCTTCCTCCCTAGTCATCTCTGAACCACGGGAGTTGCTGGCAGCTGACCTGGCTACAGGGCCAGGCCCCCAGCAGCACACTGCCCTGAGGGGCTCAGTCGCTAACAGCCACTCCTGCCATTGACTTGCCCCAGCCACACCATTGCTGCCTAGTCGGCAAGGCCCTCTGGGCTGGGGGAGGTCCCAGAGCAGAGCTGCTCAGGCCCCAGGGCAGTACCCGGTCTTTGAATTCATGAGCGTGCACGCGCATGCACGCGCACGCACGTGCATGCATATACACACATTCCTCCCAGAACTGCTGGTCAGAGCAAGCTAATGTGTCAGTCACAAGCTGCGCCTGGAGAGCTTCCGGGCTTCTCAGTCATCAGGACACTGGGCTGCATTGGCCATACCCCTCTGTGTCCCAACGGTCAGAGCTCTTGTGAGGGAGGAATGGAATGCCTCTCTCTTCTCCAGTGACTGAGAGGAGGTGTGGCCGCTCAGGGGTCTTGTTGGGGCTTGTTCAGATGGAGCTGCTTCCCTGTGGCTGCCCTGGACACCCCTTAAATACCCGGCAGCTGGAGCACGCAGGCCCAGGGTAGAGTGGTGCTGCTTCAGGTCAGCTTTTCTTCCTTTCTGCAAAGATTTGGCAAGCGCCTTGCTCCCATCCACAGGAGAGAAGATGGAGTCTGGGGCCTGGACGGATTTCAGGTTCCCTCGGAAGGCTCAGTCAACAGGATTTACCAATAGCCTGAAGGTGGAGTCTGGGAGAAAGACAAGACTCCGAGATTTTTGGCCTGATACTCTAGATGGATGGAGCTGCCATGAACTAAAGCAGAGCTTATAGGAGGAGGGAATTGGAGGGGGAAGACTGGAGCCAAGTTCTGGGCATTTCAGTGCGAGCTGACCATGGACCACTAAGTGGGGCTGTAATGCTGGCAGCTGTACAGGCTCCAGCTGACTCCAACAGCCTGAGCTGTAGTCCTTGGGTGTCTCGGACCCACACGCACACAAATGTAACACTCAGGTAGAGTCGCCCACTTAAGTGCCACATGCTCTTGTCTAGATGTCGTGTTTGTGACTTCATATGCTTAAGGAACTAAAAGCCTTCCAGAAGAGGGTGGGGTGGGACCAGAAAGCTGCTGCCTGGTGGAGTGATTACTGTGTCTCCAATTTATCAGCTGACCTTGGCATCCCACCACCTGCCTGGTGGTGACAGTCCTCCTGTGTCCTCACAAGGAATGTGCAAGCTCTCCACACTGACAGGCTTCTGATAAGATCCAAGGTCAATATCCTGGGTGCTGATAATCACCTTGCCAACAACAGTGGCTTCCCGGTGCACGTCCCTGAAGTCACTGATCACACCACACCCCACCCCACCCCGCACCCACCTCCAGGCCTCCAATGCTAACATGCAAAGGCTCCTGAATGAGGGAAGATAGGCCTGGTAGGGCAGGGGGCAGCTGGGGCTGGGAGCAGGAAGGGGGCTGCTCCTTGACGGCGGTGAAACCCCCCACACAGACACCCACTAAGTCCTCCACGGCCCAGCTCCCCCAGCTCTTCAGGGGCCTTTGAGCCTGTCAATGGGCTACAGCCTGGCTGGGTGCCAAGGCAGGATGTCACATGGGAGGTGAGAGGAGTAGTCACAGCTGGAGCCACAGGGACCTTCCCAGCTCTGCCTGGCTCTCTGTGAGGTCTGGAAGAGGCTCAGTATTTGTGCCGAGTACTTGGTCCCTCCCTCTCCCCTCTAGCCTTCGCCCATGCTAGGCCATCGGTGCAGATGGCTGGATCCTCACCTCCTCTGCATGCTGACTTCCTTCTTATCCTTGAAGATCCCCTCTAAGGGACTCCAAGGCAGAATTCCTCATTCTCCTCCTGGGGACACATTGGTCCTCCCTCTGTACGGGCACTTACCACAAGGTTGAGTCCAAAGCTTGTCTGTCTCCCCTGCTGGCCTTGAGTTCCAGAGCACCTTTGCTTCCTCAGTCCCTAGTATAGATCCAGCATAGAGCTGAACGAATCAATGAGGCTTGCAGGCATAAGTGACAGAGTGAATAAATGGAGGATGGATGGACACGGAGGGGAGTGGATGGATGGATAGGAAAGGGGTGGATAAGTGGGTGGGTGAGTAGATGGATGGGTAGATACGAGGGTGGGGAGTGGATGAATAGGTGGGTGGATGGATGACAGACAAATGGATTCCAGAGAGGGTCAGAGGATGGAAGAAGAAGTCACTTTGCCAAGTAAGTGTGGGCTTCCCTTCTGTCCTCTACAGCAGCCTCCCTTTCCAAGAGTTCCCCTTCCTCCCGTAAGCTGGGCCCACTACAGGCTAGATACAGAGAACTCTTCTGGGTCTCTCTTCTTTCTGTGTGTCCAGACAAAGCAGGAGTGATTAAAATGTACTAAACTTCCACTATGAACCAGACACTATGCTAGATACTTGTACAGATGTGGTCTTGTTTAATGAGAACAGAATCACAGTTTTGTGAAATAAGTTCTGTTACCCCCATTTTACAGTTAAGAAAACAGGCTTAGAAAAGCTAAGTTAATTGCCCAAGGTCACACAGCTTAAGTCTAAGAAGGATGGGATTTGAACTCAAAACCTGCTCAAGCAGCCAGTGCTGGTTGTGCTGGAGATCAAATGACACCAAGGAGGCGGGGGCAGTGGGCAGCAAGCACCGCCCTGCACTGGACACAAGGGCTCTGAGTTCCAGTTCTTGGTTGGCCTCTGTTTTATTGGGACACCTGGGATGAGACCTTGTCCCTCTCTGGGCTTTGGGGCGCCTGTACGGACTCGATGCCCCTGCAGGTCTTTTCTGGTGAACGATACAGACTTTGAGGGGGTGTGAATGGCTCCTGGCCCTCCCTGCAGGATGCTCCCTCACCTTCCCTGACAGTAGGGGGGCCAAAGGGCAGGGCCATCTTGGGATAATGGTTAACTAGACCTGACATCCCATCTATAAGAAGCCACCCTGGCTGGCCAAGACTCTGCAGGATGTCGTGGGTGAAGGTGCTTGGGGGGCTGGTGGGGGCAGCTGCCCTCTTGGGGTTGGGGATTATCCTGGGCCACTTTGCCATCCCCAAAGGGGCCAACCTGCTGGCCTCCCAGGACCTGGACCCAGAGATCCTTGAGACTGTAATGGGACAACTGGATGCCAGCAGGATCCGGGAGCATCTTAGGTGAGAGGCCTGCCTACCTGCCCCTTCTGCTTGCCAGAGGCCCCTTCCTGACCCTGCACCTGCCCTTTCCTCTGCACACCCTGCAGAGAACTCTCCAGGAAGCCACACCTGGCCTCCAGCCCCAGGGATGAGGAACTGGTACAGCTGCTGCTGCAGCGCTGGCGGGACCCGGAGTCTGGCCTGGACTCAGCTGAGGTCTCCACGTACGAAGTGCTGCTGTCCTTCCCCAGCCAGGGGCAGCCCAACCACGTGACCATTGGTGAAGTCCTGCCTGCTCTGACTCAGGGATGCCTGTGGGGTGTGGGAGCTGTGGGGCCCAGTCCTGACACTGTCCCCCTCCCACAGTGGGTCCCACCGGGGATGTCCTCTTCTCCTGTCGCCAGAGTGAAGCAAACCTGACTGGGGAGCAAGGGGGGCCCGATGTGGTACCACCCTATGCTGCCTACGCTCCCCCCGGAACCCCACAGGTGGGCCTAGAACACACCCACCCCACTGCCATGGCTCAGCGCCCCCTCCCACTCCAGCTGCTCCCATCCTGACCCCACCCCCAAAATTTACTCACTTCCACACTCCATTGCTACTTCTTTCACCCGTCACTTAGTCTTCCAACAAATGCTTATAGCCTCTGCTCAAGGCCAGGCCAGATACAGGGCACCTGGACACAGAGGAAACCAGGTGTCACTGTCCTTACAAGCTCTCGGTGAGGTGGGGAAACAATCTGAACCCTTCCTCCTGCCACCCAGCCTTCCCTCTCATTTCCTACTCCGTCTTTCCTTGGCCTGGCTCTAAGGATCACCTCCTCTTGGGACTAGGGCTTCCTTGTCTACGCCAACCGGGGCTCAGAAGAAGACTTTAAGGAGCTGGAGGCTCAGAGAATCCAACTCAATGGCACCATCGCCCTGACCCGCTATGGGGGTGTAGGACGAGGGGCCAAGGTGAGTAGTAGCCCCCAGTGCAGAGGGCTGGTGGGGACAGGGGCCCAGCAGTGGACAGGGGAAAGTGAGAGGAAGGGGAAGGAGCAGTGCTGAGTGGTGGGCAGAGTTCCATTTATGTTATGCCACTGATGCGCTGTGTGACCTTGGATGCCTCCTCTTAACCTCTCTGAGCCTTAGGAAATAAAGAAATCAGGCAAAGTTTTCAGCTTTGATATTTTGGGAGTCTAAGTCCTCCTTTGAAGTAGTTCTTCTGAATATTCAACTTTAACCCCTCCGCTTGCCCTCCCCGCAACCTGCCTCTTTTCCATTACAAATTTTGACTAAACCTTACATGTCTATGGTTTTAACATTTTTTTTTTTAAATATAAAGAGGTATAGAATGAAAGACAGATTTAATGGATACAGAATTTCAGCTTTGCAGAATGAACAGAGTTCTGGAGACGGACAGTGGTGACAGGCGCACAGCGAAACGAATGCGTTCACTGCCACGGGCCTGCACGCTTCAAGATGGTTCAGACAGTGAATTCTATGTTAGGCATACTTCACCACAGTTTTTAAAGAAGTGTCCATGATAAGAGCTGAAAAAAAGAAAAAGAAAGAAAACAAAAAAGGGGGGGGGGGCAGGCATGACGGAATTTCCAGTTTAAGGAAAATAACGGTTAGTTTATGAAATATCTATCCAGAGTTTCTTTTGGAAGAAGCACATATGAATATACATTCTTTTAAAAAGATTTTATCTATTTATTTTTAGAGAGGGGAAGGGAAGGAGAATGAGGGGATGAGATACATCAATGTGTGCTTGCCTCTCACGCACCCCCTGCTGGGGACGTGGCCGACAACCTAGGCATGTGCCCTGACTGGGAAACAAACTGGTGACCCCTTAGGTTCATAGGCCGGCACTCAATCCGCTGAGCCACACCAGCCAGGCTGAACATATATTCTTATTTACCCCTATTTTTACATAGAAGTAGTAGACTATATCCACTGTTCTGAAATGTGCTTTTTTCACTTTAGTACATTCTGGAAATCATCCCCAATTGGTACATAAACTCTGTCCTTGTTCTGCTTTTTTTAAAGGTACTGTTTTGTTTTTATTGTGGCAAAATATAGGTAAGAAAATGTACTAATTTAACCATCTTCAAGTGCACAATGCAGTGGCCTGGAGAACACTCACAAAATTGGGCAGCCGTCCCCACCATCCGTCCCCAGAACTCGCCCACCCTTCCACACAAAACTGTCGCCATCACACACTAACTCGTCTTCCCCCTCCCTGCTCCTGCTAACCTTTCTTCAACTTTCTGTCTCTGTGAATTTGCATATTCTTGGTGTCTCATATCAGTGGAATCATATGGTATTTGTCCTTTTATGTCTGCTTTTTCCCCTTAGCATAATGTTTTCAAGGTTCGTCCGTGTTATATGAGAATTCCTTCCTTCTGGGGGCCAAATAATAGTCCCTTGCATGTTATACGCCATGTTTTGCTTCTCCACCCATCCATTGATGGACACTTGAGTTGTTTCTGCCTTTTGGCTATTGTGAACAGCGCTACTATGAACATGGGTGGACTGCAGTCCCTTGTTCTTTGATACGGCTGCATAGTGTTCCCCAGTTGGGTGCCTCAGTTTACTCACCCGGCGCCCCCTGATAAGCACTGGCTTGCCTGTGCCCAGAAGTTTCTTGCTCTCTGGAGCAGCACTGTAACAAATGACTTGGGCAAGCATCACCCTGCCAGTGGGAAGACAGAGCTGTCCTGGCTTCCACCAAGAGCGAAATAGGGTGTGCATCCTCCTTACCCCTCCACCTAAGTAGCCTCCTCCTCCTCCCCTAGGCTGTCAACGCTGCCAAGCATGGGGTAGCTGGAGTGCTGGTGTACACGGACCCCGCAGACATCAATGATGGCCGGAGCTTGCCCAGCGAGACCTTCCCACACTCCTGGCACCTGCCTCCCTCGGGGGTGGAACGAGGCTCCTACTATGAGTATTTTGGGGACCCTCTGACTCCCTACCTTCCAGCCAACCCATCCTCCTTTCGCCTGGACCCTGCCACTGCCTCTGGATTTCCCCCAATTCCCATTCAGCCCATTGGCTTTGAGGATGCAAAGGTTCTTCTCTGGTGAGCTTGTGCCCTGGCGTCTCCTGCGCATCCTCCAGTGGTCTCCAAACTTCAGCTGGCACACCCACATTTGCTACCCCCTCTCCCCGCAGTAACTTGCAAGGACCCTCTGCCCCAGCTGCCTGGCAGGGAGCACTGGGCTGTGACTACAAGTTGGGGCCAGGTTTCCAGCCTGATAGTGTCTACACAGGCAGGTGAGATGGGGCCCCTCCTCCCTCAACTCTCCTCTCTCCTCTTATTAGGCTGCCCAACTGAGTTTCCCCTCTGCCCACTTCTGTCCCTTCCCTTTTGTCTGTCTTCCAAAACTTCCCTTGGCTCCAAAATATCTGTCTTATCTTTGGGGGAACCAGTGAAACAGCTGTGTGGCTCCCAAGTTCCCACGGGGTTCCCCCACCTTATCTCAGGCCCCTACTCTCCAGCCACCCCTCTCTTGAACACACCAAGCTTGTTTCCCAGTCAGGGCCTCTGCACTTGCTGTTCACTCTGCGGGTAACACTTCCCGACGCTCATGGCTTGCACCTGCCACATGGTACCTTCTCACACATCAACCTGTTAGTGTGGTCCCAGGCTCCCTCACCTCCTGCACTCTCTGGGGTCTGTCTGGCTCAGGAGAGGGAGGTCCCCCGAAGGCTGAGTGCATTTCTGTTATCACTCAGAGCCTAGCGTGGCACCGGCAAGCACTGAGTATCTGATAAATACTCACTGAGAGAGTGAGCGAGCGAATCAAGGAACAGGTGGCAGGAACCAGAAAAGCTGGGCTCTAGCCTTGTTGCCTCTCCTGGCACGTCTGGACACGTGATCTCATCCTGTTCCATTCCGCCCTGGGCCTCAGTTTCTCCTGCACTGGGGCAGTGCGTGGGATGGGGGGGGGTAAGGCTTGGGGTCAGTGAACAGGGCCAACACTCCGTCGCCCCCTTCACTCCCCTAGCCAGGTGAACGTGAGTATTCACAACCGCCTGGAGCTGCGGAACTCCTCCAACGTCCTAGGGATCATCCGCGGGGCGGTGGAGCCGGGTGAGCGCCCCCTCCCGTCTCCCTGCGCCCCCAGGACTGCCCTGCTGTGAGCGTCCTGGCCATGCCGCCTCCGCCGGGCCTGGCCGACTCCGAGTTCTTCTGATTCCACTCCTCTCACCAGACCGCTACGTGCTGTATGGAAACCACCGGGACAGCTGGGTGCACGGGGCTGTGGACCCCAGCAGCGGCACTGCTGTCCTCCTGGAGCTCTCCCGCGTACTGGGAACCCTGCTGAGGAAGGGTGAGGCCGCCCCACTCCCCTGGTCCAGGGACTCTCCGTCCAGGAGGTCACCTCCAAGCCCACTCCTTCCTAGCTCTGGGCATCCTGTCCCGCCTCCTCCCTCTCATTCTCCAGTGCCAAGCCTGAGGGCCCTGGGGTGGACACGCACGGACACCAGCTCTGGCTTCGAGGACCGCAGTGCGAATCATTGACTAATTCACACAGTAGCATCTGAGAGCCTGCCTGCGCCCCTAGAGGGAACGATGCGCAGGTGCATCGTGAGCAAGGCAGGGCCCTGGCTCTGCTCTTGGGGAGCTTCAGCCCAGTTCAGGCAGGGATGGCAGTCATGAATTCACGGATGTACCTCAGTGCCCACTCTCTGTCAGGCCAGTTCTAAGCACCGGGGATCCCACCGTGAACACCCCAGGGTTCCTGCATGTAATGACAACTGTGATGTGTGCGACAAAGAAACAGATCTGAGGGGCTTTCCAGGTGCAAGTTAGACGGCAGTTCGGAGACCCAGGTGGAGGGCACAGTATGTGGCAAGGAGGGGCTGGGCCAGGTGGAAAGCCAGCAGGGCCAGTTCGGAGTAGTTCCATCCAAGGGCGGCAGGGAGCTGGTGAGGGATTTCAATCCAGAGAGAGACAGGATGGAGTCCAAAATTTACGCGGCTTCCTCTGCTACAGTGGGGAGTGCGGGGGTATTGGGCATGGGCAGGCGCTGTGTGGAACAATGGATCAGAGGCCTTGCCATCCTCAGAGACCGGGGAGATAGATGGGATCTTGGGCCAGGCAGGAGCGGCGCGAAGGAGACGCAGTGTGAAGACCTGGGTCTGCAGGTGACGGAGGTGCGGGAGAAGACGAGTGCGGGCTGCAGGTGTCTGGTTTCCGGTCTGAGCAGCCTGTGTGTGGTGGGGCCGCTTAGGAGAAACTACACAGGGTTGGAGGGCTGGTCGCTGAGCCGGGGAGAAGAACCGAATTTGGTTCCTCACATGATGACTTTTTGTTTCTTTTTTATTGTGGTAAAATATACGTACCATAGAATTTACCCTTTTAACTATTCACCCTCCCAGCGTTTTAATTTTGAAGTTTAAGGACTTAGGACCGCACTTGGATGTAAACGCCTCCCAAACACAGGCAGGCTGGGAGACCCCTGATTCTCAACGTTGGGGGTGCATGCAGCATTATAGTTTCACATCTCGCAGCATGCACTACAAGGCAGTCACCCCCTAAAGTCTAGTCACTATCCGTCGCCATACGACTCCCCCCTTCACCCTATTCGCCCACCACTCTATTTGCCTTCCCCTTTGGTAACCACCGATCTGTTCACTGTCTTTGAGTTCGTTTCGGTTTCACTTCATTGATTTGTTACCTTCTAGCCGTTTTTAAGTGTGCAATGCAGATCTTCGCAATGCTGCACCGCCATCAGCACCATCCGTCTCTAGGACACTTTCCATTTTCCATTATGCATGACATTCTAAAGTTATAACAATCTAATTTGAATTGGTGCCAATTTAACCTCAATCACATGCAAACACTCCACTTCTATAAAGCTGTTCTTTCCCTTTATGCTATCGATGCCACACATTACATCTTTACAGATTGTGTGCCCATTCTCGTATTGATTTTGAGGTGCCCAGGAGATACTTTAGGGGAGAGGGCAAGCAGACAGCTGAAGGTGCTGGTCTCCAGGTTTGAAAGAAACTGGAGAGTCGGTGGCATAGATGGTGTGTGAAACCACAGTTGTGGTTGTGATTTATTGATGGGGGTGGATGGTGTGGTAAGAATCTGTGCAGAGAGGCTGGGCTTTTGATCTGACCCCCTTTGCTAGTGCAGAAATGTCTGTCTTTGTTATTATGGTTGTTTAGTGTTTTATTTTGAAATAATTTCAGACTTACAAAAGAGCTGCAAAAATAGTACAAAGAAGCCTTGTATGCCCTCCAATCAGACGTTCCTAATAATGTATCACCTTGTTTGTTCTCTCTTATATTTTTTCTGAAGTGTTTGAAAGTTGTAGAAGCGCTGCACCTTCACCCATAAACATGTCATTGTGTATCCCTTGAAATAACCACAGGGCCATATCAGAATCAGGAAATTCACGATTTTGTCATTGTTCCTATAATGACCTTTAGAGCAAAAGAGTCTTCTGGTTCAAGAGCCACCGAGGACCACAGGCGCACGCGCAGCAGTTGCCTGTGTTCTGTGTAACAGTTCTTCAGCTGTTTGTTGTCTTTCTTGATTTGAGTATCATGCTGTTGCATGTCCTTCAATTTGGGTTTGTCAGATTAGATTCAGGGTATTCATTTTTGGCAGGGAAGAGTACAGGAATTTGTCATTGCAAGCAGGTAATAATTTTATACTTAACTTTTTTCACTTACAACAAAAAAGATGAGGAATGATCAAAGGGGACTGAGCTGCAGCCAGAGGTGGGAGCACAACCAGGAGCACGTGTCACGATGGGGGGTGACAGGGCATCTGGGGGAAGTCACAGGGCAAACGAGGACCACCAAGGCTTTTGGGACGTGGCTGGGGACCGTGGCAAGAGCAGCGTGGGCATAGAGACTGGAGATGGAAGCCAGGCTGCAGGAGGCTATGAGGCAGTGTGGGGCATTGATTAAACTCCTGGACTCTGCAGCCAGACCTTGGATTTGAACCCTGGCTCTGCCGCCTACCCATGGTGTCATTTAACTTGTCTGTGACTCAGTTTTCTCAACTGTGAAATTGAGACAATAGTAGTCTCTTTCTCAAGGCCTTGTTGAGAGGGTTAGCTCAATACGGATAAAGCCCTAGGTGAACGTTACCCTATCGTCACCAGGTGAAGAAGGTTATGGGCCAGTTTTTCATAGGGGGCGTGGAGAAGGGACTGCAGGGGAAGGGTCGGGAGGCCTTCTCAAAAGCATACGTACCTCTTGGCCGCCCCGCCCCTTCCAGCTCTCCATCCTCTCCCTGTCCCCAACCTCTTTTAAGTCACCCCCAGAGGCGGGAGCCCCTGCCCTCCAGCCCTTTATCCTCGTCCCCAGGCACCTGGCGCCCCCGCAGATCGGTCGTGTTTGCGAGCTGGGGAGCAGAGGAGTTTGGGCTCATTGGCTCCACAGAATTCACGGAGGTGAGTGAGCCTCCAGGGTGGGCGATCAAGGGGATCCCCGGGTCGGGGCAGTGCAGGCTGACGTCACCCCTCCCACCCGCAGGAGTTCTTTAGCAAGCTGCAGGAGCGCACCGTGGCCTACATCAACGTGGACATCTCGGTGTTCGGTATGGGGGGGCGGCTGGGCTGACGGAGAAGGGAAATAAAGGGACTGGGGCTCTGACAGTGTTTCTGACCCTCCCACAGCCAACGCCACGCTGAGGGCTCAGGGAACGCCCCCGGTCCAAAGCGTCATCTTCTCTGCAGCCAAACAGGTGGAAGGGGCGGGGCCAGGCGGGTGCTTTTCTTAGGGGCTAGTGGCTGGGACTGAGGCTGGGGGCGGGACTTGTAGGACCCGCCCAACTGTGCTTAGGATGGAGACTAGGTGGGCGGGGCAGAGGTTCCCTTAATTGTTGGGTTTGGAGAGGGCCAGCCCTGAGACCAGACTCCCCTCTGGTCAGATTCCTGCACCAGGCCCCGGCAGCCTCAGCATCTACGACAACTGGATCCGGTATTTCAACCGTAGCAGCCCGGTGTATGGCCTGGTCCCCAGGTGAGCCCAGAGCCGGAACCAGGGCTCCTGGTGGGCGGGCTGGCCCAGCAGCCTCTAACCCATCTTCCTTCCCGCAGCTTGGGCTCTCTGGGTGCTGGAAGCGACTATGCACCCTTCATTCACTTCCTGGGCATCTCCTCCATGGACATCGCC
Source organism: Anoura caudifer (assembly GCA_004027475.1). Classification (NCBI taxonomy): domain Eukaryota; kingdom Metazoa; phylum Chordata; class Mammalia; order Chiroptera; family Phyllostomidae; genus Anoura; species Anoura caudifer. The sequence continues at coordinate 264,821 of PVKU01000055.1, read as the reverse complement.
TACACCTACGACCGGGTGAGTGGCACCCCCTCCGTCTCCCAACCCCATAATTTGCTCCACCAGTCAGCCCCCTCCTCCTTCAGACTGCTCCAGTGCAGCCTGAATCAGGCTCCATCGCTCAGTCGCTGTGCTACCTCAGCCAAGTTTCCTAACTTCTCTGAGAATCTGCTTATGCTCATCTAATTTATCCAATTTAATATGCTATTGATTATGCCCTGGCCAGGTAGATCGTTGGTTAGAGCACCGCCCAGGTAGGCCAAGGTTGCAGGTTCAATCCCTGGTCAAGGCACATACCAGAAGCAACCAATGAGTACATATAAGTGGAACAACAAATCAACATTTCTCCCTCCCTCTCTCTCTCTAAAGTCAATAAATAAATTTTTTTTAAAAGATTTTTACTTATTTTTAGAGAGGAGGGGAGAAAGAGAAACATCAATGTGTTTGATGGGGACCTGGCCTGCAACCCAGGCATGTGCCCTGACTGGGAATCAAACCAGTGATGCTTTGGTTTGCAGGCTGGCGCTCAATCCGCTGAGCCACACCAGCCAGGGCTCAATAAATAAAATTTAAATAGATACTGTTGATTTTAAGATGCACCGTTATGACATGCACAAACCCACAGCCAGCTAGTTGTAAGGTAACGCTGACTATAAGAAGCATTATGATTCCAGAGATCCTAAAGTGTGAAAAGTCGCTTATCTCAGAATAGATTAAATAACAGTATAAAACAGGAAGGAGTCACACTGTGAGAATGAAATGAGGTAAGGGATGCAGAGTGCCCAGCCTGTGTCTCCAAAATCAGTTTCTCCCCTTCATGGCCACACTGCTCCTGGGTAGTGAAGCTGGATTTAAACCCTAACTCCAAAGCCCCAGGCTCTTCATGTGAAATGGGAAATTGGCACCTGCCCCAGCTCTGCCATTTATTAGCTGTGAGACATCAGGCAAGTTACTTAATCTCTCTGAGCATCAGTTTCTTCCTCTGTAAAGTGAGAATTCTAAAACCTACCTCATAGATTGGGCAGTGACTTGATAATGTTGCCACATTGTCTCTCACTCTAGGTACACCTCCTCCCTCTTCCCATCTCAAGCCTGTTACCTCTGGGCTTTGTTTCCCCAGAGCAAGACCTCTGCCCGCATATACCCCACCTACCACACAGCCTTCGACACCTTCGGTTACGTGGACCAGTTTGTGGACCCTGGTGAGGAGAGGTGCAAGAGCATCCTGAGGCTGGAGGAGGGTGGGATGAAGACTGAGTCCTGGCCTTGTCACCCTCCCTGCAGGCTTCAGCAGCCATCAGGCCGTGGCCCAGACAGCGGGGAACGTGCTTCTTCGGCTCAGTGACAGCCTTTTCCTGCCTCTCAACGTCAGTGACTACAGTGAGACCCTCAGAAGCTTCCTGCAAGCTGCCCAGCAGGACCTTGGGGCGCTGCTGGAGCAGCACAACATCAGCCTGGGTACGGAGGCCCCCTGACCTTGAGGCCCCAGGAAACCTGAACTCCCAGGGCTGAGACACTGGCTGTACCCCACAGGGCCTCTGGTGACTGCAGTGGAGAAGTTCGAGGGGGCAGCAGTGGCCTTGGGCCAACACATATCAGCACTGCAGAAGGGCACGTTCAAGTGAGCAAATGCCATAAGCAGGGGTCTGGGAGGGCAGCATCTGGGGTAGGATGCAGGCTAGAAGCTGGGCTGCTGGCTCCAGTGACCAACAGGCCCTGTCACCTCCAGCCCCCTGCAGGTCCGGATGCTCAATGACCAGCTGATGCTCTTGGAACGGACCTTCCTGAACCCTCGAGCCTTCCCAGAGGAACGCTACTACAGGTGAGCCTGTCCCGAAGCTCTTGGGAGATATGGTGGGGTGAGGCTGGGTCATGGGCATCGACGAAGAACGTCAGTGTTTTGCTGGCATTTAGGGGAATCGGGCTCAGAGGAGGGGATGCAAATCAGTCAAAGTCACCCAGGACTAAAAGCTACACCTGCTGCCACCACTACTGTAACTGCCCCAGCTTTTAGAGGCAGTGGGAGGTGCTTTTATACCCAGTTTTATACAGCTGAGCCCATTCCAGGCTGAAGCTCCCATGTCTGACCCCAGATGACCCTGACTCTTCCTTATTTCTCCTATTAGCCACGTGCTCTGGGCACCACGCACCGGCTCCGTAGCCACATTTCCAGGGCTAGCCAATGCCTGTTCCACGGCCAGGAACACAGGCCCAGGATCTAAAGCCTGGGCTGAGGTGCAGAGGCAGCTCAGCATTGTGGTGGTGGCCCTGGAGGGTGCGGCAGCCACCCTGAGGCCTGTGGCTGACCTCTGACCCCAGCCCTCCTTCCTCAGCTACCCCCACAACGTTTATCCTAGCCCTCTCCCACTCCAGTTTTCTTTGGGTGTGTCCCTCTTCCCCAGTGCCAAGAGGGGGCACAACCACAGGGTGCCCTCAAGTTTCTGAGGCAACAGCTCAGGGTCCTACCAGTTGTGGTCACTTGAGGGGAGTGACAAGCCCTGGATGAAAGTCTCCCTCAGTTTGGCTCTTGGTTGGCAGAGGGTGGAGAATAGGAGGTGGGGACGGTGAGAATGGCAAAACCCCCAATGGCTCTTGGTGGTGGGTGGGCGAGGAAAGGGCACATAATGCCAACCTTAGATACCAGATCAGAGGCCACCAAGGCCATCCCTCAGGGACCCGCAGGGAAACTGAGGCCCAGGGTAAATAGGGCCTTGCCCATCCTGAGTTCCTCCACCCTCACACCCCTAGCATCTCTCAACCCCTCCTTGCCCTTCCCCAAATAAATCAAGCCTAGCTATTATCCCTACAAAACAAGTCCCTTTTATTGTGCGGGAGAAAGAGAAGGGAAACCTGAGTGCTTACACGCCCACGCTCCTCATGCCCACGACTTGGATTCGTCCCCACCCTCATCTTCCTCCTCTGCCATGACTACCTCCTCCAGGGTCCGTCCTCCCAGCTTGCTGCCCACCAGTACTCTGCAGGCCCCAGCAGGTGGTGGCTCTCCCTCTGTGTAGCGGCCCCGCAGGAACACGACCCTCTCCTGTCCATCCAAGGGCAGTCCGTGGGCCTGGCAAAGGTCCTGGGCCTCCCTGGGCCCGTCCAGCGCCAGCAGGTGGACCACGAACCCCAGGGGTATGGTCTGGCCCTTGGGGGTGCTCAGGGCAGAAGCGAGGCGGGCCAGGGCTCTGCGGCGGGCAAGGCCCACATGGCACTGCACCGCACAGCTCTGTAGGTATGGCAGGGCTCGGAGCAGGCGGAACAGGCGGGCAGCATTGCCTTCTCGGAAGGCCGCGTCCACAGCCAGGGCTGTGCGCAGGGCTGGGCAGGAACGCAGGGCCGCAGGCAGCTGCAGAACCTCATTAAGGGCCTCCACTGATCCTGCAAGGGCGGGAAACCAGGATGAGATCGGGAATGAGGCCTTCCAGGATCAGGCCCACCTTCCATGCCATCCTCTTGTGTGCCCCCCACCAATCTGCACACCCACCAGCTCCAGCACTCCACCAAGCCCCTCTCCCCACCTCAGTCCAGCCTGCCAACCCGCTCTGGCCACACCCCTCCCCCTGGGGCCAAGCCCACCTTCACTATCTCTTTTCCCCTCAGCCCTTCCTGAGCCGTATATGCATGAGTTGCCAGAAGCTGCCACTCATACTACAGTGAGGCAGAGTTCATGGGTGAGGGAAACAGGCCCGGGGAGTTTGACGATGTGCCTGAGACTCTCCTACAGTTCATACGCAGTAGAAACCAATCCAGTGAAATCCAAGTTTTCTGACTGGAAGGCAGCCCTTCCTCCTTTGCCTTATCTGCCCCACAGGTTAGGGCAGAGGCTCAGCCACTCCTCCCCTGTCCTGGTAAGACCGTTTCTTCCAGGAGATACTGACCCTGCCTCCCTGCCAGAAGAATCACAGACACTGGAACCTTTGGCCACTTTTGCAAACTGATGCTCCTAACCCATTAGTGGGTTGTGAAGTAAACAGCATTTTATTACTTTTAAACAGAATTTACCAGAATGCACCACACACCCACAAAGGATCTTAAGTCTTGAAACTTATGTCTCAGATGTATTCGTAGGTGTAGTGTGCTTGGATGCTTTACAATGCTGACTGGAGGTTTAAAAACTTTGAAAATTACTATCTGGGCCAACTTTCCTGTTCCAACCCCATCCCCTCCACGTTTATTAGGAAAAAACTGACACCTATGAGAAGGCACAGGCCTCAAGGCCGACGGCGGGGTAGGTGCTTTGACTTGACACCCATTTAAAAGGCAGGGGCGGGGAGAGGGCTCAACAGGTGAGCCTTTAAAGCTTCTCTTTTCTTCCCGGCATCCACTGTCCACATGCAGGGTACCCCGCCCCCGTGTTCTGTCGCACCGCTGGGACCCCTACTCACCCAGGTTATAGAGCAGAAAGAGGCCCTGGAAGGCGGCTTGGCGGGGGTGTGGCCCAGGGCCCCTCGCATAGCAGCGCCGCAGCGAACCGAAGCCCTCCTGCACCTGGGCCTGCAGCAGCACTAGGTCCCCGGGCCCGCACGCTGCGTTGGGCCCGAGCCGCGCCACCACGGCCAGCAGTGCGGCCAGCGCCGCCTCCAGTACCACCGCGGCCTCGGTGTCGCCGGCACTCTGCAGAGCCAGGTCCAGCCGCACGGCGCGCAACCGGTCCGCCACGAAGCTGGCCACCTCCGCGCAGGATGCATCTGCGCGCTCGGCCACCTCACTGGCCAAATAGCGGACGGTAGCCAGGAGCACCGACGGCGGGCGGAGCTGGCTCGGCTGGGGTCGGGCCTTGCCGGCGGCCGGCCGGCTGTACTCCTTCACAGCGCGCTGCGGGTCAGCGCGGGGCCGGTCCCCGCGGCACCCCGGCACCACCTCGAAGCGATGCAGGCGGCCCTCCTTTTCGCGTTGCGAGCGCTCGGCGGCGGGGCACATGTCCGGGCATGTACCCACCGGCAGCTCGCAGCCGGGCATGGGTGGGCTGGGGGAAGAGGATGGGCGCTCAGCATACCGAGGATGGCGGCGGCCCCTCGTCCCATTTTGCGGGGTACAGGGGGACACGCGGAGACTGGCAGAAGCTCGGAGAAGACGGGGCGGGGGGGCGGGTTGTGGAGTGTAAGGACCCCGCCACCCATCCGGCAACCGCCCTCTTCTCACCGAGTCCTCTGGTCTACCACAAGGTCTCTGCAAGCAGGCCTCCCGAGATGCACTGCGTTGTAGTTCAAGGCCGCTACCGTCCTGCGCGCTCAGTACTAGCAACCGTCCCCAGAATGCACCGCGCCACTGAATACAACGCCACTCCCATATACTTTGGTTTGTAGTCCTTCCCCGCAGCCTGTGGTTTGGCGGGGCGGGCAGGAGCGGGGCCACGCCTTCCCATCGCACTTCAGAGTCAGTGTTTGGTTTTGGGCACGGTTCTCCGCAAAGTGAGGACCCACGATTCGGGTTCCTCCACATCATCCCTGTGGACTAATAAACTGGCCCAATCCGCCTTACTGTCATTCTCTACTGTTTCGCTGGAGACTGTGCTCCCTGTTTTCTAGATCGGGGGTCCGCAAAGTTTCCGAAAAAGGCCAGATAGTAAATGTTTTAGGACTTTCCCTAGCAACTACACACTCGACTCTGCAACTGTTCCACTCTTCTGGTGTAGCGGGAAAGCAACCACAGACACAACCAAACAAACGAACCAGGTTGTGTCCCCATAAAATTGTATTTTTAGATACTTAAATTTCCTATCATTTTCACCTGCCACAGAACATTATCCTTTTGATTTTTTTCAACTATTAAAAAATGCAAAAACCATTCTCACTCATGGGCCTTACAAATAAAGGTAGTGGGTCCGATTTGGCTGCAGGCCACAGTTTGCAGATCCCCAGTTCTAGAGGGGTAAGTGGGGAGTTTAGTGACCAGAGCTACTGCTCACACATCAAGACAGAGACACGTGGGATCAGAAGTGAGTCCCTGATTCCACGCAGGTGGGTATGGTCAGGGAACTGAGGAGTCATCATTTTTCTCATTCTTGGTCCAATTACATACAGAAATGGCCTCTGGAGTTACAAGAGCAGAGATAGGGCCAGACCCCAGGGAGAGGAGGAAAAGGTGGCCGGCAGTGCTAGAGCTCGAGTCCTGGGGAAGAGTCCAGTCCCTCTCAGGGTGGCACTTGGGACAAGTGCAGATGCAGGATTTCCTCTGCCCGCTTTAGGTACTCAGCTGCCTTCTTCTTCACGCCTTCCCGGCGGGCAGGCAATGGGTCATCTGTGGAGAGAAATGGCTCAGCTGAGGTACTGGGGTTCAGAACCCCTAATCTAGCCCCTTATAGTTCACAAAGCATCAACGTGTGTCTTTCCCCTGACCTGGGGGTCAGACCTATTCTCCCCACTTTACAAACAAGAAAACTGAGACCACAAGAGGTAGAGAAACTGCCCAAGGGTATATAGCTACTCGGTGAGAAGCAATTCTCATCCTTGACTTGCTTTTCCTCACTTTCCCTTCCCCTTGCTGCACCATCCAGACCCCCAGGCCTGACCCTCCTCCCTCCAGTCCTACTCACCGGGAACTCCCTGAAGCAGGATGTGTACACCATCCCGGTAGCCCTGCAGCGCTGCAGGGTAGGCACCTGCCTTTTCATCCCGCAGGGCCTGGGTGATGAGCTCAGTGGCTTGGCTCAGGTAGGCGGGGGTGGGCCCTCCTTCCTCAGCTGCTTTCTCCTCCTGGCCCCCTGGCTCCCAGGGCTCCTGGTCCAGCCTCTCAGACTCTGCCTCCATTGCTGCCAGCTCACCCATGTGGGTAGGACTGGGGCCTGCACCTTCTGCAACCAGACATGGAGGACTCAGGCCACATTGGCCCTCGCTCTCCTGGGGCCTGCTGCCCACCCGCTGACCTCTCTTGCCCATTAGAGCGCTAACCTGTCTCAGGTACAGGGGAACAGTGCCTGAGCAATCCAGAAGCCAAGTGCATAGCAAACTAGCCACGATCTATTTGACTGGTGGAGTTCATATGCTTCTGAAACAGCACCTACCTTACAAACTCCTCCTTTACGTACACATTAACATCAGTTTGCAAGCCTTAGTCACTGGTGACTTGCTACAGTTGATCTGTCAATCCAAGAATTCCCTCCATAAAGTTTAATTGAAGGATGCTAGACCAACAATGCCAGGTGAAGTGTAGAAATATTCCAAGCTTTGGAATTTTAGGAGTTTTGTTTTTTTTTTTTGAGGTCTTACAATTTCAGCTGAGGGTCCACATGTGCAAACACCGGGTAGTAGGTATCCCCACATTCCAGAAGAAAGGGCTCATTTCATCCCCCAGGACTGGCAAAGAGGTGGTTGAACATCCCTTCTGCAGCATATATGAAAGAAGACTAGAGATCTGATAAATTTGTGACAAAAAGGCCTTTGAAGGGAAGGTGCAGGAGCAGGAAGCGCCATGGTGCACCACTGGCCTGGAGATGGAAGTGTGGCTATCCTCCCAACCCCATCCAAGTGACCCATGGACCTGCAGCCCTCCCTGTGTTGCTAATGGAGCAGGAGGCGGAAGAGTTCTTGGGATGCCTTTGAGTTCCCGAGCACGATGTATGTGATGAAGAGGCAGCGCCGCTCTTGCTTGAGTGTTCTGATGGCAAGAGGCTGGCTGCAGGTGCCCACAGCAGTGGGGCAAGAAGATGAGGCAGCATCTGAGCAAACTGCACTTCCCAGCTTTGAGAGGTCAAGGATTGGTGAGTTTTCCCAAGGGCCAAGGGAATGTCTCCTGGGAGCAGCCTCTGAGGAGTCCTGACAGGCTCCTGTCTATGCATCTGGCTACCAGGCACAGTACTGGGACAGTTGCCTCTCAGAGCTGGGTGCACCTGGCCCAGTCACATCAGCCCTGCCTTTCCCTTCCAGTTCCTTCTTCCTCCTCCCCAGCCCTGGGGTGGGCTGGAGTAGGAAGGGGAGGGAGCATAATTAAAAAGCAAAAGAACCTTCCTCACCGCCTTGGTCACCGTGACCAGGGGCCGGGCCACCAGTTAGGCCTGAGTAGGCTGGGGTGGGAGAGGCTGAAAACTGGGTGAGAGACCGAGGTCCTGATTTGGATCAAACTGAGGGTGACAGAGCTCAAATGCCTGAAATCGATCAGAGCACTCAGGGTTTTCCAGGAGGTCACCAAGGGGCGAAGAAGAGAAGCCAACAAAATGGGCTTATGAAGACAGCTGGGGAATCCAAAATGAAACCAATTCGTGATGACCCTGAAGTGAGAGCAGCCGCCTCAGCACCCCAGCTGCGGGAACGGCTGGATTCAGGGACTTTCCCAGTGAAGAGACCCAGTGTCTCAGAGCCTGGGACTCTCAGGTCCCCTGATCTCAATTGCCAGCTCAGGACCTGGGCCACCAGGGGCCCCTTCCACCTTGGTGCCCTTGCACACCAGCCGCTGCTCCAGGGCCTCCCCTGCTGCTCTCTCAGCCCAGGCCTCCCTCCCCATGACCATGACCGACAGGCCTCTCCTGACTTCAGGATACGCAGCTGGACCCTGCGCCAGACGGGAAACTGCCACCTCGAGCTTGCAGCTTAAACCCTCCCAGAGCAACGTGACCCCTGCTCATTCCAGAGCATTCTCAGGGAGGAGATGCCCTCATGGGAAGTGGCTCATTCCATCCCCAGTGGCTGCTCCCTGGATGGGGGCATCTGGCTTGCCAAGCCCTGGTACAGGGTCCTGGTGCAGGGCCCTGGCGCCTGCTTCTCATTCTCATCGAGGCTGCTGCCTGTCTGCAGAGGGCACCGTTCTCAGATGTGCACAGGCACTGCAGGCCAGCTGGTGGCCCTGCAGGCCTGTCCCAAAGGACCTTCTGCCCAGCCCTCCCTCTGACTGTCCCAGCTTGTTACCTTCCTTGGAGAAAGGGTCGAAGAGGGCAAGCTCGGCCTCAGTGAGGGGGCCTCGGGCAGGGGAACTGGAAGCCTCCTCAGTGCTCCCGCAGGGAAAGAGGAGATCCAGGGCGTCCTGGGCAGGGCTGGAGGGCAGGGGGTCCGCTGAGGAACAGATCAGTGGGGACGCTCGTGTGTGCCCTCATCACCTCCAGGCATTCAACATGGAGCTCCCTCTCACTGAATCCTTGCAGCAAACCAGGGGCACAGGCAAGCCCATTCGTAGAGTTTGTGCCCATTTTACAGATTAAGAAACTATAGCCCCGATGGCCTGTGCAGAGCTCCTGGCAGGTTAATAGCGGCGGAGCTGCCACACATCCCAAGCTTTTCACTAAGATCACTAAGTGGGAGTGCGCCCCCCACTCCACCCCACTCTGGACCCTCCAGCCTTGACTCCCTCCCCACCCAATGTACCCGGCACCTCCAACTCCTCAAGGCCCCTCTTCTCCATGGGGAGTGGCTGGGGCAACCAGGATTCATCAGGTGGTGGCTGGGGCTCCTCAGGGGGTGGTGTGGGGATCAGAGGGGGTGGCAAGATGTGCAGGTTCCTGGACACCTGGGAGGGCCGGGTCACCTCCCCACCCTGCAGGAGAGAAAGACCAGCCAGGAGGAGTTGCAGGGTGCATGCTGGAGGGCAGGATGATTTCCCAGGGACTGGGTAGGGGGACAAGCAGGGACACATACCCGGAAGAACTCCTTGAGTTGGGGGCTGTTGTTGAGAGCAGGGATGTGCACAGTGAAGCGAAGCAAGTCCTCAGCCCCCTTGCGCCGCTCCTCAATGACAGAGGCTTCGAACCTGCCTACAGCCCCCAGGAAAAGGGGAAGAGAAGCAGTGACTCACAGAGCCTCTGGCTCTCAGGCCACTTTTCCTGGTTCTGCCTGAAAGGATCGAACAGCTCATCGCCCTCCCCATTCTCCCAGCAGCCTTCCTTGATTCTTCCCATGGTTGAGGGCACTTGCGAAGAGGGACCAGTCTCCCTGTTCATCCATTTACCAGATGTTTATTGAACACCTACTATGTGCTAGGTTCACAAGGTGAATGTGACAGAAGGTCTCTGCCCTCATGGGTATCACATCTTAGGCAAAGAGAGACAGGCAACCAACAAGAAACAAAGTAATTTCAGATGGCTTTGATGTAATGAGGAGGAAAGTAAGGCTCAGAGAGGGGCAGTGACTTGCCCAAGGTCACACAGCAAGTAGCCCTGCACTTTTTTTTATAGCATCGTTGCTCTGTTCTGGGTATGCAGAGTTACCCCCCTCTGGCCTAGTTACCACGCTGCCTTGGGGAGCAGCCTGTTGCACTCCCCGCTGCCTGGCCCCCCTGCCAGAGTCACCTTCAGCTTGCTGCCAAGAACATCTCATGTGAGTCTAGAGAACAGAGGACAGACTAGCTCTGTCCAACGGAAACATGTTATTTACAATTTCCTAGTGGCCACATTAAAAAAGTAAAAAGAAACAGGTTAATTTTAATAATATTTTCTATGTAACCCAATATATTCAAATTAGTCTCATTTGACCATATCGTCAACACACACATTGGTGAGATAGTTTACATTCTTTCTCCCGTGTGTTTGTGAACCAAACAGCATGCCCCAGCTTCAGTGCTACCCTGTCACATGCGCCTCATCTCAGGACTGCTGTTTTGGACAGGGCAGGTCCACAGGAAGCGGGGGCCTGTGGGTAGGAATTCTGGTTCTGCCACTTCTAAGCCCAGCTCCTTCACATCCCTGAGCCTCAATTGCCTCATCTTGAAAATGGGGCTAATGGGGACAGGAGGGACAGGAATGTTAAAGGGTTGGACAAAGAGTGAGGGCGAGGCCCGTCTGAGCCCAGGTTTCTCCATCTGTAAAATGAGGCCATCTCCAAAGACCCTTCCGGCTCTCTGAAATGCCTTTGGAGGGATGGTCAGGCCCTGTCTCTCCAGCCCTTGCCAGCAGAGGGCCCCTTTGCCCAAGTCTTGGGCCCCCTTTGGCCTGAAAGCCCGGATTGGCACTCACCGAACACCTGGGCCCTGGGGAAAGCCGGGAACTCCTCCAGGCGGCGGAAGAGGTTGCGGTGGGTGTAGGCCAGGTCTCCATGCAGCTTGCGGAAGTCACTGTACCGCTTCCAGACCACCACCTAAGAGGAACGTGAGACTCGAAGGACCCAGCAAGGGTTGGGAGAGATCTTCCCCACCCCCAGCCTGGGAGGAAGGGGGGATGGTGGAGGTGGGGGCAGGTCTCCTTACAAAATTCCTTTACTGTTTCAAGATCTGGAATTGGGAATGGTCCCCCTCCCTCCCAGGAGCCTCACCTCTTTGACATCCTCTGGGTCCCTCTTTGAGATAAACTGAGGAAGAAACCAAGAACGAGGTGAGACCAGAGACTGACATCTGACATCCCATCACCCAGTAAAATCCTAGGATGCCCCAGGTACTTCCCAGCCCCCCTCAAAGGGCCACTGGCCACTGGTGTCAAGGCGTCCTGGCTTTAAGGCTTTGAGAGTAACTTGGAGCAGTTTGTCCATCATGCACATTGGTTTCTTCATCTGTCAAATAAGGAGATCCCTAAAGGCCCCTCCAGACCCCTCCGTGCTCAGCCCAACTTTTATCTCCATTCCTTCAAAAAGCCACATCCCACCCTGGCTGGTGTGGCTCAGTGGGTTGACCGCTGGCCTGTGAACTGAAAGGTCACAGGTTCAATTCCCTGTCAGGGCACATTCCTGGCTTGCAGGGGTTGGGGGTGTGGGAGAGGCAACCCATCAAGGTCAGTGATTCTCTCTCACATGGATGTTTCTCTCCCTCTCTCTCTCCCTCCCTTCCCCTCCCTCTAAAAGAAATAAAATCTTCAAAAGCAATTCTCTACATCTCCTTCTAAAAACCAAAGAACTCCAGTTATCTAACCCCAGTTATCTAAATTCAGGAAGCCATGCCTTCCTGAAACAGGAGTCCTCTGTGAAGACACGCTCCTGGACAAAGAAGAAACGTGTTGTGATCTGTGCAGCCCGGCGTCTGAGGTACTAAGAAGACCCCATTTTAACTTAACGTCCTGCAGCTTGGAGTACCTGACAGTTTTCAAGGTAAAAGAAACTCATTTTAAAAACCATTGAGGAATATATACCTAACAAAGGGCTCCTACAAATCAGTACTAAAAGACAAGACAAACCCAACTCTAAAAATTAGGCAAAACACTTGGAACAGGGTCATCCCACAAAGGAAGACATCTGAATGGCTAGTAAGATTGTAAAAATACAGTCAACATCATTTGTCATCAGAGAAATGCAAATAAATACTGTTAATGATCCCGTAAGTCCACTCCTAGGTTTATAACAAGGACAAATGAGAACCACAGAAGACTCGTACCCATGTGTATTATTTATACAACTTTCCTCATAAAGAATGAAAATTTTTTTTAGAAATCCAAATGTCCAAGAACAGAAGAACGAATAAAGAGATGGTGGTATATTTCATACAATGGGCTACAAATGCACAACAATAAACAAAAACAAACTACTCCCATGTGCAACACCGCTGAATTCCAAAAACATGGTATTGAGTGGAAAAGGCCAGACACAAAGAGCACTTGCTGTGAGTCTGAGGTTCAGGGACAGAAAACTCACCTAGGGTGACAGGAGTGAGGACACTGGTTACCTCTGTAGGGGGTCTATCGGCTGGAAAGGTGCAAAGCAACTTTCTGGGGTGGTGAGAATGTCTGTGTCTCGACCTGGGTGGTGTTGGCACAGATGCTTGTATGTGTAAAAGTTACTGAGCTTCATACTTAAGATTTGTGCCTGTGACTTCACGGAAATTATGTCTCAGTTAAAAAAAAAAAGGTGAAACAACAGAAAAATTGACCATCAGCAAGTGAAAAAAGCAAGGTGCAGAACACCATTCACTGTGTGTAAGTCATAATAAAATGGATACTTATATTTGCTTTTTTAAAAAGATTTTATTTATTCATTTTTAGAGAGGGGAAGGGAGGGAGAAAGAGAGAGAGAGAAACATCAATGTGTGGTTGCCTCTCCCATGGCCCCCACTGGGGAGTTGGCCCACAACCCAGGCATGTACCCTGACTGGGAATCGAACCTGCGACCCTTTGGTTTGCAGCCTGTGCTTAATCCACTGAGCTATACCAGCCAGGGCCTTATATTTGCTTTTAAACTTAGCTTATCTGTAAGGACACATAAGAAACTAGCAGAATGGTTCCTGTGAAAATTACAAATGGGGGTAAGGGAGGGAAAATGATTTATCTTTAAAAGTTATAAAACCATATCAAAGTAATGTGCATTACTTGTTTAAAAAGCCAACAGAAGATTTATAGGAAAAGGTTACAATCCATCCCCCTGGGACTATATTTTTAATTGTATTTTTTAGACATGGGAAGACATTATGAAAGACTTGGGGAAAGCTTATTTTAAACATCCATCCAGGATCTGCACTTATGGAAATGTCTTCATACTTTTGCTGCTCTTGAATAGTAACTACTGCACCAGTTTAACAGTGGCCTAGTTCAAAATTCTAAAGGTACAAAAAAGTTTACAGTGAAGTCTTTCCCCAACCAGCTCTTGTATTTCACTCTACAGATATTGTTATACTGTTTCTATTTGTAATTCTTTTCAGTCTCTATATAATGTGCTTATGATGTTGTTACTGCTCCACGTATCAGCTTTAGTCTTTATTGGTCTTCCTGCTCTGCCTGTGAAGATGGAGACATGGTCCTTAGGTTCTTTTGAACTATGTTCTTTTGAAGTTTTAAAGTCATAGACAAGTGTTTTTTTTTTTTTTGTTGTTGTTGTTTGTTTGTTTGTTTTAATTAAAAATAAACTCTGTCCTGGCTGGTGCAGCTCAGTGGCTTGAGCATGGGCCGCCAACCAAAGGGTTGCCAGTTCAATTCCCGGTCAGGGCACATGCCTAGGTTGCGGCCAGGTCCCCAGTGAGGACCATGTGAGAGGCAACCATACATTGATGTTTCTCCCTCCCTTCCCCTCTCTCTAAAAATAAATAAAACTTTAAAAAATTGTAAAAATAAACTCTTTAAAGGGCTTTTATGGAAATATCAAACAAACTAAAAAACAAAACTTACTCCGAGAGATTGGAGAACTAGCTAATATTTGGGTTGAGCCAGAGATTTCATGTTAATTTAAAGAAATTCATATTCTGATACCCAGACATCAGACTTTGGGTACGGGCACTCCAACTCGCTAGACGTGCAACTGCAGTCCAAGCCCTTTTAAGAGGACAGCTCCCTCCCATGGCCCCGCCCTGAAGCCTAAACGAAGCTAGGAACCTACACCGCCCCTTAAAGGGGAAACCTATTTCTGTCCTCCAAAAAGGGAGCTTCTAGCAGCGCCTTGCCTTAAGGTCAAACACGGCCCCTCTCGTTAAAAGGGAAAGGTCCCCGCTCGGTCCCACCTCACCTGCGCGGTCACTTTATACTCGGTGTAGCCCTTGGGGTGGGTCCGGGGGTCGGAGACTGTGTAGTGCCTCAAGAAGTCATCTTTCGCCTGGCGGGACATGGCAACCCAGCTTGGGCGGAGCTGATCCCCCGCCCCTCCAGGTCAGCCGCCACCAGCCGCCACCTCTCCCCGGCAAGTACCCTTCTTCCTCTAGCTTAGGGAGCTGGTTGCAAGTGACGGCGCAGGTCTTCGGCCTTGCGCGCCGCTAAGGGAGCGTCTAAAAAGGTCTCGGTCGTTGGTAAAACGTAAATTTAGGTGATTTGAGGATAATGATTGGGGAGGTTGGATCACTCATCTCAACGTAAACCCTCATCACACATCTCCAAACGACTTCTCTGCTTTCCAATTTCCTTATATTCCTTCACCCAATTTTTATTGTGTACAATATCTACCAGACGTAGCTAAATTATTTTCTTGTCTCCTTCCATAGGATTCCCTAATTTCATGTTTTCTGGATGGGTGGGGGGAACAAAAAGAACACGGGAGAAGCATGTTGGTGTCACGGGTTCTAAAGTCACACTTCTTAGTAGCTGTATGACTTTCCCATAACTACTCAAGCCTCATTTTCTTTTTCTTAAAGAGACTTTATTTTTAGAGAGGGGAAGGGAGAGGGAAACATCAATGTGTGGTTGCCTCTCGCGCGTCCCCTACTGGGGACCTGGCCCGCAACCCAACCTAGATTGGAAATTGAACCTGGGACCCTTTGGTTTGCAGGCTGGCACTCAATCCACTGAGCTGCACCAGGCAGGGCTCAAACCTCATTTTCTTATCCCTAAAATTGGGATATTCCCCCTCCCCCCTTTCTGTTAGTATTGTAGCGCCAGATCTTCGGAGGTAGTTCTCTAGTATGTATAGCCCTCCAAACTCCTGCACCAGAATCCAAAAGTACCAGCCCCTTTTCTTGCCCCAGGCTCCAGGTGGGGGGTGGGGCACTCTCCCCTGAGGGCTTGAATCTTGAGTGAAGGACAGAGGGCACAGTGTTGGGCAAGGGGACCAACTTGTCCCTGGAGCACATTGTTGGCTGTGGGTTGGCTGCTAAGCCTCTGAAGCACTGTTTTCCAAGCCTGGAGTGAGTCCCCAATGTCCTTCCAAGAAATGACCTTTCTGCAGAAGGCAGTTGTAAGCTGCTTCTGTGTCAGGCCATCGAGGACCCTGACTATAGGTGACATACTTTAGCACTCACGGTCACTCTTGTTGCTAGAACTTAGATGTGTGGGCACTGTCTCCAGAGAGAAACACAAAGTAAAATCCCAAATCAGACCCTTGGAAACTCAGAAATGAGAGTTCATCTGCGACGTGTTTGGGCTGCTGCTCTCCACATCTTTCTGGGCAGGGCTGGGGCTCCAAGTCTCCTCCCCTGTCATTACTTCCCCTTCCCAACTCAGCCCCTCCCAATTCTCCCCTTTCTGCTTTCTTTCTTCCTGTCCCCTCCGAACCCCTTCCTTTCTACATCAGTTTAGCCTCTGGCCTTCTCCAGATGGCCAACTGCCCCAGTTCCATCACTAGGAGAAGCAAACAGAAGAGCTTTAGTAGGAGGCAGGGAGAGGGAAAAGCTGCTGGTGTACAGCTGCTGGGGGCCTGCCCCCACACTTGCTGGCTTGTACTACTTGACCATGTGATGTAGACTTTCTGCTGCAGCTCAAACCCCCCATCCATAGGCCTTTGTGATGAGTATAATAACTCTTGTTATTTTCTTGTCTCTAGCCATGCATATTTCACATTTTAAACCAAAGATGCTTACTAAGGGCCCCCTGGGAGGACTTGAACACTGGGGTGACTCACCCAGGGCAGTGGGTGGCTGAGTTCACGTCAGTTGGGTCTGCTTGCACACCTACTGGTTCATACAATGGCAATTAGAGCTAGTGCTGCTCAGTGCTTAAGCCACCCACCCATTTGCTCCTCATCCCAACCCTAGGAGGTAGGTGCCATTATCTTTCTGCAGATGGGGAAACTGAGGCAAAGATAGGTTAGGCAACTTGCTCAGCATAACCCAGTGAAGTGGCAGAGCTGGGGTTTGGCTCTGGAGCCTGGGTGTGCTCACTTTGTGCGAGACTTGGGAGCGCGGGGTCTGCTGTGCCTGTCCCTCACAGAGGACAGGGCCAGAGGCTCTGGGTTTCCGCACCGAAGGACGAAGGACAGCTGATGTTCTGAAGCTATCCACCTGACTCCCACTTCCTCCTTCCACCCTGACAGAGCCCGGGCTTTGCACAGGTCTCGGTTCCTCCAGGAAGGGATCCTAGTGCTAGATGAGAAGTGAATGGGTGTCTCTTTCTGGGCTTTCCCTTGGGAAAACTACCCCTCCCTCATTAGACACATTAGATTCCCCCTTCCTGGAGTTCAAATTTCCAGCAGAGTCAAAAACTAAAAGCAGCTCATAGCAAGTAGTGGCTGTGTGTGGGGTCCAAATCTGAGCTCCTCCTCTTCTTCCTTAGGTGGCTTTGAGCAAGTCCTGTAACTTCCTGGAGGCTTAGTTCCCATGTAAATTGGATTCTGAGTCCATACTGCTTAGCATCCTCCTTAAATGTGACAGTAAGTAGCGGGTGCTTTGAACAGAACCCAGCAGAGTAACCAGCCACTGTTGGGACCACAGCAAGAGGCCCTGTGGAGATACCCATTTGTCCTGCCATCCTGGGGTTGCCCTGGTTCCCATCCTCTCCCAGACTGGCCCCTGCTTCGGAGGGTGCACTGTAGCCTTCAGATAAGGCCCCTTCCTGGCTCTGCTCTTGGTTAGCTAGCCCTGCCTGAGTCCTCACCCCTCCCTATTTCTCAAGAGCCCTTGCCCTTCATTCCTGTTATGTGATTCCCTCCCCAGGCTGTCCACTGCCTGTCGGTTCCAGGCTGCAGCAGGAAGCTGGGAGCTGAAATTCAGCCCATGTTCCCTTCAAGAAGCTGTGAGCCTTGATTTGGGGGTACATCTCTTTTCTAACTCATACTGCTGAGGGTAGCAGTCACTCTGGTAACCTGTCCTCCCTCTTCCTCTATCCAGAAAACTTCTCATCCTTCGCTCCCAGTTTTTTTTTTTTTTTAAACATTGTATTTATTTATCTATAGAGGGGAAGGGAAGGAGAGAGGGAGAGAAGTAGAGAAATATCAATGTATGGTTGCCTCTCGTGTGTCCCTTGCCAGGAACTGGCCTGCAACCCAGGCATGTGCCCTGACTGGGAATTGAATTGTGATCCTTTGGTTCACAGGCCTGCACTCAATCCACTGAGCTACACCAGCAAGGGCTTTGCTCCCAGTTTTAATGTCACCTCCTCTGGGAAGTCTGCCTGGATTCTTCCAAATGGCATTTATTGCAGCCCACTCCTCTGCTTCTACACTCTCTGCACATCTCATAGACACAGCAGTTGGTCATCCCTCTGACCACACCATGGGGACTGAGTGGTCTCTAAAGCTGTTGAACCAATGAATGACTCGGCCTGGACCAGGACAGGGACAGTTTATTCTCACAGCTGAGCAAGGATGAGGCCCACAGCTTTGATAGCAGCAGAGGCAGCCCCCTCCCAGCCCTGGCCCTCCCCTCTAGGTACAGCAGCTGTAGGCAGGCCAAGTCAGGAGCCTGGGGGACGGCCAGGGCAGCAGTCCGCCTGCCACAGGAGCAGCAGTGGGCAGCAGCAGCAGGTTATGGAGGGGGACAAGGAGTGTTAGTTAGGCTGGCTGATTTCCATGCCCCCATGGGTGGCGGTTGGTGAGGGCCTGGCGGGGGCTGGGGGGGCCCAACTTAGAGGTGGGGGCATCTGGAGTGGCTCAGTCGGCTGTGAAGATGCGGCTGGAAATGTCATCCAGGAGCCAGTCGATACCCAGCAGCAGGTTGTCACCGGTGACGGCGCTGCAGCCCTGGATGCACCAGTGGTGGCTGCGGATGGAGTCCAGCTCCAGGGCCTGGAAGGGAGGGCAGTGCTGGTGGGGCCTGGTGACCAGCCCGCCCAACCGCAGCTCCTTCCCTCTCCTGGCCCAGGGGAAATCCATGCCTCCTCAAGGTCCTGCCCTAGGAAACTTCCCCTGGTCCCTGGTGATCTGCCAGCCCTCGGAGACATGGCCACGACAGCACTACCCCTTAGGAGGAAAATAGCAACCAAGGCTTCAAGTATCTGTTAGGACCCAGGCATTATGCTGGGAGCCCTACAAATGTCCTAGCCAGGGTCTGTGCTGGCCATTTTACCAAGGAGAAAACCAAAACTCAGAGAGGTTAAGCAACTTGCCTGAGGTCACCCAGGTAGTAAGTGGCAGAAGCAAGATTCTAACCACACTCTTTCTCATTCTGGTGCTGAAGCTCTAGAATAATGGTTAAGACTCTGGGGTCTGACAGGCCTGTGTTTAAATCCTGGCTTGTCTACTTCCTGGCTGTGTGACCTTGGCAAGTGACCTAACCTCTCTAAGTCTGCTTCATCATCAGTAGAATGACAACAGTTCCTACTTCATGAGGTTGCTGTGGGAATTGAAAGAGTGAACCATGCAAAGAGCCGAGCACACAGAAAACACTCACAACTGGTACTGTTACCCTGTGGAAGATCTATTCACAGCCCCTCCCCCAGGTTGTGAGGCCACTATTCTTACTGATCACTGAGTTTCCAGTGTCCCAATAGGTCCTGCCACACAGCAGGGGCTCATAAATGCTCTTAAAGTAAATTAACAAATAAAAGCGTGTCTCTTGTCCTCCACAAGCCTGCGCCAAGCCCTGAACTCACCTCCCGAATGGCGTTAGAAGACAGTGCTCCAGGCAGGTCCTGCTTGTTAGCAAAGATGAGGAGGGTGGCTCCAGCCAGGCGCTGGGGGGAGAAACAGAGGGGACGGGGGCTCAGAGCACAGCCTGGCTCCTCATCCAATTGGTTTCTGACCCCAGATGCTCTGGGGTCAGAAACCAAGCTGGAAAACCAGGATAAGGCACCATGTGGTGGGCGAGGCCCAAGAGAGGAAGGCAGTGTGGACACTGCCTTCGAGGCTGGGCACACATGGGGTGGAGGGAGTCCTGGGCTGGGTCAGGGCCCTGGTTCTAGTCCAATCACCACCCAGGAGGCACCTTTCTCCTCTATGCCTCAGTTTCCTCTTTCAAAAAAGGGGAGAAGGTAACGGACAAAAAGATTCCAGAGCCCACTGTGGTTCTAGATTGCTCCACCAGATGAAACTGACGTGCACAGAGAATGCAGCTGGCCCTGGGGTCCGCTGGAAACGGCCTCTCCCCCTCTTCCATGTCCATGGAGCCCTTCCACTGTCCTACTGCCCCAATTCCAGTTATTTCCTTGTGTGTGCTGAGCCCTGGGAGTTGCTCCACATGGGTGGGTGGCTCAGGCCCAGGCCTGGGCAGCTGATTTCACTGGCCCTGCTTGTGAGATCACCCTTAGGAGGTGGCTACTGTAATACCAGTAACCATATGTCCCTGTGAGCCCCTACAGTCCTGGTTGTACCTGTTGTCCTTCATCATTATTAAGAACTCATTTTTGAGAGTGAAAGTGTGTTTCTTTTCATATAAATGTAATGTGGCAACCCGGATCAAATCTTGGAACAGAAACAGGACATTGTGGAAAAACTCGTGAAATGCAAATAAAATCTGTAGTTTTTTTAAGGGCAACTTCCCAGTGTTAACTTCTTGGTTTTGCCAAATGTACAGTGATTACATAAGTTGTTAACAGCGGAGAAGCAGGGTGATGGGTACATGGGGTCTCTCTTTACTCTCCTTGTAACTTTTCTGTAAATCTAAAATTTTATTTTTGAAAAAGTGTTTTGGCCCAATGCTAAATTATAAGACCACCCAAACTATAACACCTAACTTAGAGATGAGGAAGTGGAGGTTCAGTGCCTTGCCTGAGGTCACACAGTGGGGAGGCTGACTCCTGAGCCAGACTCCACTGCCTCCCAGAGCTTCACGCACTGGCCTGTGGTCATCTTTACCTAAAGCTCCATGGGAGGCAGGAAACTGAAGTGAAGGGTGGGCAAGCAGCGACATCACAGGGATGTGAACCCAGGTCTGCAGTGTGACCTGCATGTGGTGCCATGGGCCTCCCTGGACCCGCTGTGCAGGTTGTCTCTGCCTCCCCAAGGGTGCTGGGCACATGGTGAGGGCTCAGGGAGTCAGTCTGCCGAGGAACCTGTCTACACCTGCACATCTGTGCACCAGCACTGGGGCCTGAATGCTGGTGGAAGCCGGGCTCCACCCTCCGCCCACTTGGCCAGGCCCACCTCCTCCACCAACAGGCTCTGGAGCTCCCGCTGGCAGTCCTGCATGCGCTGGCGGTCGGCACTGTCCACCACCCAGATGAGGCCGTCAGTGCTCTCAAAGTAGTTCCGCCAGTAGGACCGCAGGGACTTCTGGCCACCAACATCCCAGATGTTCAGCTTGAACCTAGGCAGGGAGCAGGTCAGCCTGGCCCTTTATCCGCCCTCCCCTCCCGGCTCTGGCTGGCCTGCCCGCAGGGACCCTGCTCACCCCCGGTGCTCCAGGGTCTTGATGTTGAAGCCCAGCGTCGGGGAGATGGTGTCGATGTCTTCCCCATTGAATTTCTTGAGGATAGTTGTTTTGCCAGCATTGTCTAAGCCGCTGGGACACACCAGGTAAAGGAGAAATGCCGGTACTCTGCAGGGTGCCCCTCTCTTAAGGGACAAACCATTTCCCACCACATACCAAAATTAGTTGAGCACGTGACTGACCCACAATCGGCCTGTGATAAATGTGGAAGGATCAAGAAACCAGTATCTTATCATCTTCTCCAGACCAAAGGCTCCTTAATTCACTCCATATTTATTGAACACCTGCTAAGTTCCAGGCCCTCTTCTGGTGCTGGGGGCACCCTGGGTCAAATCTGTCCTCATGCCTTATACTCAGTGTGGAGAGTGCAAACAAATGAGAAACAAGGTGAATCAGATCCTGGTGAGTGTTAGAAATACAATGAAGAAAAAAAAAAACCTAAGAAATTCACGAAGAGGTTTTCAGAGAGGGCCACTGCAGGAACTTCCTTTAGCTCGGGCATTAGGGAAGGCCTCTCTGAGGGTCTCGAGTGGGGATCCAAACTACCAGGGGCCAGCTTTTTGGAGGATTGGTGAAAGAACACTCTAGGCAGAGGGAACAGCAAGGTCAAGCATCTGGAGGCAGCCATCCTCACTTGTTTCTGGAATATTCCAAATCTTTTGCTGCTGAATGGGCAAATGTGAGTTCACCAGCAAGATGGAACCACCCTTCTCTTCCTTTCTAAACACTTCAGGGGGCCTTGCAGCTGGGAAGGGAGCCCAGGCCCTGGACTCTGCAGCCTTCCTGATCACCTGCTCTGAGCAAGTGACTCAAAACAGTGACATGAGGGTGACAAAGAACCTCTCCTGAGACCCGACCTTAGCCCCTGATAATAGGGCACTGATTGATCCCTCAACTCCGGGATCCAGGCTTCCTTCCCCACTGGATTATTCCCCTCCCCCACAGGCTCTCCCCCACTTCAGAAGCAGACAACATGCTCTCATGACCCCTCATTCTATTACTTCCCTCCCTGAACAGCAAATCTCCTCAAGGCTATTTCCACTCTCACCTCCAGTTTCTGGCCTGTTCTTTCTCCAACCCATGAGGCTTTGGTTCCAGCTGTGTCCCTGAAGCTGCTCTTGCCAAGGTCAGTTCCTGAAGAACCCACCGGAGTTTCTCCCCTCAGGAGTTTGCTGCAGTTGCTGTTCCCTTTGCTTAAAAAAAATGTCCCCACATATCTACATGGATCATCCCTCACCTCCCTGTCTTCACTCAACTGCCACTTTCTCCATAACGGCCTTCCCGACCACCTTGTTTAAACTACATTCTCCTCTGTACATACTATGTATTTTCTCATTTTCTTTGTTAACATCTTTCTTCTTCCTACGTTATAGAATGTCCTTGAAGGTAGGGCTTGTTTTTGTTTTGCTGTTTTACCCCAGCCCTTAGGACGGTGCCTAGCACACAGTAGGCGCTCAATAAATATTTATTGGATGAGTTAATTCTCTGGGCCTATCTCAGGGCTCTTTAAAACAGACATGTTGTGAGTATTATTTTTCAGTTATTTGGGTACCTAAATGTTTTCCGTCCCTGCTAGGGGAGCTGCGGGTGAGGAGGGCCCCGCTCTTGGATCCAGAGTTCCCCGCCACGGGGCCGGGGACAGAGTAGGGCGAGAGTGCAGACGCCTGTTAATAGGATTCGGAAGGTCGGCGGAGCCTACACGCGGGGACATTGATGGGCCACGCGGCAGCAAAGAAACGGACGGCTCGGTACATCGGCAAAAGGACGCGCGTGCAGTCTACAACCGCCTCTCCCTTGAGCTGAGGTCTGCAAGCCCCCGGGATTCCGACCTTGAGGGCGGGGCCAGAGTCTGGCCCCCTCCGACGGGGATGGGGTGGTGAGAGCTGAGACGGGCAACAGCTCCACACTACGGCCAGACCTAAGGGTGCGGCGCCCGAGTCACCTCCGGGCCCCAACTCCCCCCTACATTGGGACACCTGGTCCGACTGCTGCACCTTTAAGTCCACAGGTTTGGCATTGGGAACAGAGTCCCCCCGTCCCGAGCCGGTGGTTCGGCCTCCTCCCGGCCCCCTACTAAAGTGATTGGTAGGGCCCAGTGCGTGACGCACAATGGGCAGTTGGGGCAGGC
The DNA here is from genome assembly GCA_004027475.1 of Anoura caudifer. Taxonomy (NCBI): domain Eukaryota; kingdom Metazoa; phylum Chordata; class Mammalia; order Chiroptera; family Phyllostomidae; genus Anoura; species Anoura caudifer. The sequence continues at coordinate 241,921 of PVKU01000055.1, read as the reverse complement.
CATCTGGCCGCGCACCCCGCACCCAGTAGGGGGCGCCTAGCACCGCCCGCCGGCGGGGCCCCGCTACCCTGGCAGCTCCGGCGTCCGGGAGGATACAGCATGAGTAGTCGCAGCTCCCGTTCTTTCTGCTTCATCTTCTTCAGGATGGTCAGAAGGCCCATGATCCCGAAGCCCCCTACCGGCTGCCGTTTCTTCCTAGTCCCGGGACCCCTTTCCCTGCTCCTATTGGCTATCACGTCCACCGGCAGCACAGCCTATTGGTCGACCCCTCACTTACTCCCGCCCTCGCTCCCACGTGACCATGAGGTTGCCCAGCGGGGCAGCTGCGATGGCCCCTCTAGCGGTAATGGGGGCTTCTTCGCGGCCACCTGCTTTAACCTTTCGCATCCCTAGGGCTTGAAGGACGAGGGCACCGCTCTTCCTACCTACCCAAGACCCCAGGGTCGGCCGAGAACGGAAACCTGAAGTTCCTGGAGTTTGTCTTGGCTGCATAGAGAGTAAGAGTTCTGACTCGGGAGTCAGAACCGATAGCCCCAAGATAGTTGACGAGCTCATCCCAGGCCCAGTGTAAGGCCCCGTTCCCCGGAAACGTGGTCCGTGTCCTCCTCATTTTGGTCCTCGGCATCATCCTGAACCTGCCAGTTATAGTACCTACCCCTTTCCCTCGTACCAGGAATCCTAGAAGGTGGGCGTGGGGTTCTCCACAGAGTGCGAAAGTGCCCCCTAGGGGCCGTTTGGAAATGTGCGATGTCGTCATTGGGTTGTCCCAATTACCACATAGGTCTCTTGTTAAGAGGGCAGTGGACAGACCCGCACAAGAATTATCCCGCTCAAGATGCCCATCATTTCTCTGTTAAGAAGCAAAAATCTTCGATTTGCTGATGAGAAAGTTGAGGCTCACATGGTGCTTAGCAGTGATTAGCATATAGTAGATGCTTCATAAATACTTGTTGTTGAATGAATGACTGTCAAAGAGTTTGGTTCTTTACGTTAATGATCACGTCCAGAAAAAAGTGATGAAACTGAGGCCAGGGGCTAGGCATATTGTAAACTCAGAATGGTGTGCCTTATTGTCTTTTTAAAAAATTGCTTTTGAGAGACAAGCATTGATTTGCATTCATTGCATTCATTGGTTGGTTCTTGTATGTGCCTTGACCAGGATCAACCCCCAACCTTGGGATATGCAGATGATTGAACTACGGCCAGGGTCCTTATTGTCTTATGTTGAGCCCTTCCCCCAGCCCACTGCATGGTAAATGTGAGTGGGCGGCACAGAGAAGGCTCTGTCTCATTTTTGGGAAAGAAGGCAGGCACCAGCTGAAGATAGTGGCGGACTTCTCTTTTCTGCTTCATTCTCTTGGCAACCCTGTGAGGTTTATTTCCTTTTTGTAGATGTGGTGGTGGAGTCTAGAGAGTTTAAGGCATTTGGACGGCAATTTAAAGTCAGGTCTGTTCACAAGAATGTTCCGGGTCCCTAAGAAATCTAAGTGCCTTCAGTGGGGATCAGTTACCTAAGCTGGTGTACATGTGTGTGGCCAGTTCTATGAAGCCTTTGAGAAAGGCGAGGGGGAGCTATAACATGGTTGTGTGGAAAGATGTTCATGCCATACTAAGTGAAGAAGGGGAACTTCAATCCCAATTTAATGTTAAAAATAACAACAACCCACTAAACAATGCTTTTCAAACCACGGGATGCAGCCCATTAAGGAGACTGTGAAATTACTTTAGTGTCACAAATAAAAGGACCCTCATGAAATTGCCCATATTTGACTGTGTTGATTACAAAGACATGAGTCAGTTTCAGACGGCTCACCCTCACAGCAAAAATGAGAGTGAGCAGAGCAGAAAGTGCTGCTGCCTTCGTTCATGAGTCCGCAGTGTTTGTTTCAGATATTTACATGGATGTGTGTACTTCTCATGAAACTCACAGTCAAAAAAATTTGAAAATCACTGCAATTCAACCATTACCTCTCTAGTGGGTTTAAGGAGAACTTAAACTCATTACCTTAAGCACTTGTGGATTGCTTTACTTTACTATTGCCACTAGCATTGAAATCCTTGTTTAAATGTCAGGCTTCAAGCCCAGTCCTGTCCAAGCTGTTGTTATGGCTTCCCAGGGGCCACATCGTAACATTACAGTGAATATTGACTGCAGAAAGCAGGAGGAAGCTCTGTGAAATAGCAGGAGCCAGGAAGTGACTGTTTCACTTTTAAATAATATTTGCCTATAGCTAGAAACCCATGGTGGGAGGTGTAGGGGCTTTTAGAGATGAGCGTAGGACGCTAGTGACAGGCAGTATTTTCACTTGCCTGGTGGAGAGGAGGAAAGGGTGCTCTTGAAATAAAGTCTTTAGGGAATACCTTTGGGAGAAAACTGGGAAAGAAGATCTGCAGAGCTGTAGTTATTTATAATTGTGATTATATTCAGGAGAAAGAATCATGAAATTAAAACACCCAACTCCTGACAGGTGTGAAACCTGGTTTTGAAGGGAGAGTTTCTGAGTAGATTGCAACTTGAGGGTAGAGTTCTAGATACCTTTGATTTTATTATTATTTAATCCTCACCTGAGGATGTGTTTATTGATTTTAGAGAGATGAAGTAGGGGAGAGAGAGAGAGATGTGAGAGAGAAACATTGATCAGTTGCCTCCTGCACTTGCCCTGACCAGGGATCGAACTCGCAACCCAGTATGTGCCCTGACTGGAAATGGAACCCATGACCTTTTTTGTGTACAGGATGATGCTGCAGCCAACTGAGCCACCCAGCCAAGGCAAGTTCTAGGTAACCTTTTAAAGAGCTGTGTTTACCCAATGTTTGGGGAGGGAAATTTGGCAGTGTTGTGTTACATTTAAGAGATGAAGCCCTTTGGATCCAACCATGCACTTCGTGTATCACCTTTAACTGTCTTGCAGCAGCATGACCCACAACAAAAAGCCAGGACAAAAAGGCCCTGCTGGAGTTACAATGGCTGATCATTAAGCATTAGCAAGAAGTATACTTAAGTGTTGTATTTATTTATTTGTTTCTGTAAATATTTATTTTCAAGCTTGCTCTGGATGAATTTTCTTTCATTCTTTTAAACTAGAGTGTACATAGGAGGTCTAAATTCAAGCTACAGTTTTGATAAGAGAAATCCTATTTTTTTCCCCTCTGGTGAAACATACCCATGATGCAGGTCTGATTGTTTCGGACCCTGCGTGCATGACGGAAGCACCAGCCAGCCTGCGTGGTAGGTTTTTGCCCTATTATTAGTAAACAAGGAACTTGAAGTTTGAATGTACAGCCTAATCACTGGTACCCAGCTGCCTATAGACCTCAGTCCTGCCCCGCCCTGCTCTAGCGGCCCCACCCCTTAAGGGTGGCTGTCCCCAGTCAGTGTGTACAGTGAGCAGGCCAACGCGGAACATTGGAGTGTCCAAGTGTCCTCCTTACAGGTCTCAGCCTAGCTGCCTGATGTGGGTGGCAGAGGAGGTGTCCTTTCTAACGTCCAGATGACAAAGTGAGCTGTTACTCACACCCCCACCATCCACCCGAGGGCTCATGACATCCTTAGGCCTTTCCAGATGCTGAGGAGTGGGGAAGGAGTTTGAAAACCTGGGCTCTTCCAATACCCACGTCCACCTTCCCCGGGCCTGCGGCATCCTCCAGAGCCAGGCTGTGCCATACTTTGTCTCCGTGGGGCTTGGTTGGGGGACTGGCAGGGAGTAGTTACTGAGCCTTCTTCACTCAGCAACCTGAGAGCCAGGTACCCTGTTGTCTCCACCGACACCCGAGCTGGGAGCTCCACTCACCCAGGTGGCTACAGCAGCCTTGCAGCCAGGTTCCCTGTTCCCCTTCCCCAAGGCACAGGGACTTATGTGACCACTGCTCAGATCTTGTCCCTGCTCTGCTCTAAGCACTGCCCGCTGGGCGCTCCCTATGCCCTTCAGAGTTAGAGCCTGAGTTCTCCCATGGCCAGTGAGGCTCTGAGTGAGTGGCCCCCTCGGTTCTCCGCCCTGATCACCTGTTCCTCCCTGTCCCCTCCAACCCACCAGCGCATTCCCACCACCCTTAATCCATACCTCCCTGTCACCTCTCCCTCTTCAGTGCTTTGCTCAAATTCCAATGTCTCAGAAAAGCATGTTGTTCAAATACCTCAATGAGGCACTGCCTGACCACCCTATTTAAATTTGAAATTGCTTAATCCCCCCCCACACACACATTCCCCAAATCCTTTATTTTGTTTTTGTATTTCACCATGACACTTAAGGCCTTCTACCAGCCCATCCCCACTAGAAGTGGCAAAGCAGGGATGTGAACTCAAGCCTCTCTGAGACTTGGACCACCTGGGAAAACCCGGAAGCTGTGGTCACTGTTCCACATTCTGCAAAGCTTTGGGAGGCTGGAAGACTGTTTGGCACTTGTCTGTTCATTATTTATGTTCCCCACCCACTACCAAAAGTCTGAGTCAGCTGCCTGGAAGGGTGTAGGTTAAAGGTGTGTGTTAAACCCTCATGCCGCGGTACCCACCTATGACCTGTTAGGAACTGGGGCTGCACAGCAGGAGGTGAGCTCTGCCTCCTGTCCTCCTCCACCCCCACCCACCTCCATGGAAAACTTATCTTTCACGAAACCAATCTCTGGTGCCTGAAAGGTTAGGGACCCCTGTGTTATAGGAATAGCAGAGAATCAGAAGCGCAAAGCTTTGGAGGAGGCAGAGGGCCTGGCAGGACAGGGAGGTGGGAATGTATGCAAACTCTCTTGAAGGACTGGGCAGTGATGATATCGCAGAGCCCCGGTGGAGTCACCCAGTTCCTGGGAAGCCTGGCTATTTGCAGATTCTGTCTTTAAGGAGCACTCACACTGTACTGTGCTGAAGCGAGTCAGTCCTTTCTTCTCTAATTCCCTGGGGAGTCCCCACAATGTTGCTGTGCCGAGTCCCTGCCCCGCATTCAGTTCACCTAGCATCGTCCTCTCAGTGAGTCTTTGCATTCCCATCCACAGGTCCCCGTGAGGCAGTGGAAGGAGGGAGTGCTGGCCTTGGCGTCCAAGACTCACGGGACATTCGTTGAGTCTGTGCCACCTGGGGATGTGCTCGGCCAAGGGATGTGCCTCTGAGCAGCAGCTTACTCATGATCTGGATCCGAGCCAAGGTGGTGGTGTCAGCGCGGCATCTGTTCCCTCTTCTCCCTCCCCCAGCACTCCGATGCCCTTTGGGAGTTGCTCATTCCTCACCCGTAGTTCCTGTTGTGAGTGAGTGGCTGACCCTATTCCCGGGGCCCAGCCTTGACTTTCTCACCTTCCTCTTCTGTCCACAGCAACTCATGTCAGGAATTAGCTACATGACTGCAGTCGGACCAAGGAGAGCCAGGCCTAGGACTTCAATTGGAATTATTGCGAAAGTAGTAGAAGGTAGAAAGATGCACCCCCATCCTAGGGCAGCTAAGCTGGTGTTTCTGGAACCCATCTTACTCCCACAAGCGGTCCCTGCCTGAAGATGTAGCCAGCCCAGAGAAGAGCAGGTGGGTGACACACTGACCCCTTCTGACATTGTTTGGGCATCATGATCCAGCCATGCCTGATGCTGGAACACTCTAAACTTGTCAGGGACTTAAACTGGAGTTAGATCACTTATCAAACAAAGAATCCAGAGAACTCTAATTTCCCATTTCTTACTGAGACTTCTTAATGAGCTTGAGACATTTTGAGCAATTTATATCACATATTAAGTGCTACTTCTTACACCTGGGTATAGTCATTAACATCTTTTTTCATTACAGAGGTATTTCATTAGAAAAAAAAATTTCGCCCTGGCTGGTGCGGCTCGGTGGATTGCACGCGGGCCTGCGAACCAGGGGATCGCGTTTTGGTTCCTGGTCAGGGCACATGCCTGGGTTGCGGGCCGGTTTCCAGAGGGGGATGCGTGGGGGGCAGCCACACATTGATGTTTCTCTCCGTCTCCCCTTCCCCTCTTAAGATAAAATAAATAAAATCTTTAAAAAAAAATCTCATCCCTGTTCTTGCACGCCGGTATATTTTTTCTTTGAAATCAATAATGGTAACAAGTAAAATACAAGCCTGTTATTATGTGAACAAAAAAATTCATCAGGTATTTATTGAGTGCCTTTGTTAAAAGTTTCACCGATGTTTGTGTGACTCACTGTGCACCAGGCACTGTTCCAAGCCCTTTACCTACATTACTTCATCAAATCCTTATATTATTATACCCATTTTACAGATGAGGCATAAAGAGGTTAGTTAAATGACTTGCCCAAGATCAAGTTGCAGGTCCAGGATGGAGCCTGCCCACTTCTCTGATCTCCCCAACAGGAAGTGTGCCATCTGCCCTGCCAGTCCATATTTCCTGCGTGCGTCCCACACCCCGCTGGGTTATAAACTTGTCCCAGCTGAGGCTTGGTTCCCTCCAGGCCCGTCCACAGTTGCAAGTGGGACTTCTAAATAGCCAGCCCCAGCCCCCACCCACAGCCACCTGGCCTTTCTCTCCTATCCATTGTCTGAAGCTCCTTCAAGATTCCCAGAAGACACCAGGCCTCCTGATGTCTTGAGTGCTTCATCTCTGGGCAGCTGGAGACCCAGAGTCTCTCCAATTCCAGGAGATGTGGGAAGGAATTGGGATGGAGCATCAGTGCATCCTAACTTCTCCCAAACCAGCTGTGTGACTGTCCCCTTCCTGTGCCTCAGTTTCCTCAATGGTAAAATGAGGAGGTTGGTTAGGGAGAGTGTCCCAGGAACCCAGGGCAGGTCCTGTGGGAATGAGTAAGGCAGAAGTTTCCTTACTCAGCCAGGAAGCTTTTGGGGTTCCCGTGGGCAAGCTGCCTGCTGGACTTCTGCTCATGAATTCATTAACTGAGCACCTATCATGTGAAGCCAGTGTTTGAGGCACAGGGGACACGTCAGAGAGACAGGCAGGCAGTGCCCCTGTTGCCCAGGAGCTCATTCTGCAACTCTGTTTCCAGAGGCCTTGACCCTTCACCCGCTGGGGCTGTAGGCTTTGCACCAGGCCCTTCCACATGTTTGGCTCAAAGAAGGAGGACCGAGGGCTTGGGGGAGAGAGGCACACCCATCCTCTAGCTCTGCCCTCTACCACTGGATGACCTTGCCTCTCAGGCATTACTTTCCTCACCTTGTAGTGAGAGGTTGGACGGATATCCCTGAAACCTGCTCTGCCAGCCCGGGTGGGTGTCCACCTCCATGGGGAAGCCTTGCACAGCCATTCATGGTTAAACATTATTGTTCCGTGTACATTCCTCCCTGCCACTCCTCAGGGATATCAAGCCATAAACACTGCCTTCTTTGGTTTTCCTCTAGGACTGTGGTCTCCTGGGAGGGGCCATAGGTATGCCTGCTGACTGTTTCCCACCTGAGGCAGGGGTCTGAAGAGAGGGGCTCAGGGATCCAGGGCTGGGGGCTGAGGTGGGGACACTTGGGCCCTAGCTGCCACCCCTCCCCAAGATGTTTTTTCTTGGTTACATCATGCATCTGGCTCCCCAGATCCTTCTGTGGACTGGTCTAATGAGCCCCTTAGGTGCTCATCTCAGGCATGATGCCCAGCCTCCCCAGTTTCTGGGAAACAAAAGTCATTCAGAAAAATCAGGGCAGTCTCACTGCTGGCGGTGCCCTACTTCAGCTTCTGCTTCCAGGACCCTCGCAAACAAGAAGGGCCCGGCCTGGCTGTCATGCCAAATCCCACCCACCCAGGCATTTCCCATTATGAGCCTGCATTAACTCTGCACCCCCACAAATCCCAGGAACAGGAGTGAATTCCAGCTGAACGGTACTTTACAATATGCAAAGAGCTTTCTTTTCATTTCCTTCTTTTCTGTCACCAAAACAACTTTGTAAAATAGGAGTGATTTCTTTGTGAGGCCCAGCATATACATGAGAACACCCAGGTGCAAGGTGGGTAGGCCTAGTGAGTAGAGAGCCAGGTGTCAGAGTCAAGTCTCCCAACTAACTCTAAAGCTGGACTGGTTTCATGCAGATTCATGCAGAACTGGTTGCTCTCAATGCTCTGCTCATGACAGACATCACTAATCAATCCCAGCCTGGCAGACATTGCTAATCAGTCGTGGTGGTCTTTTTTTTTTTTTTTTTTTTTTTTTTTTAGGGAAACATCACCCCCAGCTGTGCACTCTTCAGCACATTACTTCAGGACACCATCACCAGAAGATCAGATCCATTTGCCATTCCTTTTTTTTTTTTTTTTTAAGATTTTATTTATCTCTAGAGGAGAGGGAAAGGGAGGGAGAAAGGGAGGGAGAGAAACATCAATGTGTGGTTGCCTCTCACACATCTCCCACCAGGGACCCGGCCCACAACCCAGGCCTGTGCCCTGACTGGGAATTGAACTGGCGACCCTTCACTTCCCAGTCTGGTGCTCAATTCACTGAGCCAGGTCAGCCAGGGCCCACTTGCTGTTCTTTCGATCCCACACCTTCAGTCCTGAGCCCTCGGGATGCAGGCACAACCCCCCGATGCTCTAATCACCAGACTACAAGGGTGCACTGTGTGTGCAGTTCTGGGGCAGGAGCTACAGGCTCCTCCATCCCCTACCCAATGGGTGTCCCTTCCAAGCATGGTCTCTCTGAGATATAACCCCACGCAGGTGTGCCTGGGGTTCCAGGGTCTGCCGGGTCTTTAACAGAACTTTTTATTACGAAACGTTTCAGGTACACCCTAAAGTGTAGATGATATTATCACATAGAACTGTGTCTCCACAGGTTAAGTACCCAAACACCATAGACATAACTAAAGTTCCTGCATCCCCCTCAGTCCCTCCCTCTGAATTGTGTATCTCCTTCCCACTCGCATTTTATATGTTCATTATATGCGGGCACAGCCCTTTCGTTAACCCTCACAGACATTATGCCGTTCAGGCGTTACTGTCGCTGTCCTACAGCGGGGCGTTTGAACTCGCAGGCAGGATGGCAGGCGCAGCTTCGATCTCCCTCCGCAGCGTTCACTGTGGCGTCTGCTGAGCCCTTGCTCTGCACCAGCCGTGGTTTCAGGCGCCTTACCTGGCTTAACTTGTTTAACCTTCACGACAAAGTTACTTTTCTCCCCACTTTACAACTTTGGAAGCAGCGGCACAGAAAAGCGGCACAGAAAGGTGAAATTACGTCCCAGAGCCACATAGTTCAGAAGCTGTGCCTCTGACTGCTAGACATCACTCCCTCTGCTGCTGCACAGTCTGTTGAATGAAAACACAGTCATTCATTCGTCTGTTCTATTTAAGGGCCATTGATTATTTTTGCCTCAACACTGGTCTCAGAGGTCTTGGAATGGTTGTGTTATCTCACGTGGTGGATTCTGCATCAAGACTATGAGCGGGTATTTGTATCATCCCCCCAACACCCTTTACAGTGTTGAAGAGACTAAGGTTCAGAGAGGCTGAATCACTTTCTCAAAGCTGCACAGCTGCCATGTGCCAGAGGCGGACTGTGAACCTGGGCCCCTCGGATTCTAGAGCCCAGAGGCTCTCCCTCACCCTCTATGTGCCTTGGGTCCTCTGTTGTCTTCTCTCGTTGTCTTCCCTCAACTCTGTCCCTGGCAGCCTGCCCTGCCTCCCCGAGAAGACCCTTCCCACACCGGGGCTTTGGTCTCCCCTCCTCTGGCCACCCTCTGCTCTCCTCCTCTCAGAGGAGGGGCCCAACCGGAAAGCCAATTCATATCAGGAAATTCCAGCCACGTGAGCCAACCGGAGCCAGGGATTCTGAGCAGCCGGTAGCTTTAGAAGAAACTGAAACTTGGCTTGCTGGGGGCGGAGTGGTCACTGGGGATTTAAGGAGTCACCACTTCCTTGGGTTCCCAGAGTGCACTCAGAGGTCACAGCAGCCGAGGGACACCCCGAACCAGGTGTGAGCTTTCACCCCACTGCCCAAGCCATGCACCTCTGCGGGGGCGAAGGGCTACTGACCAGGACGGTGAGTACAAGAAGACCAGGAGAGGGGAGGGGGGTGGCGTATGCCCCGGGGAGTCCCCAGTGCCTGTGTGGGGAGAATGTGGTCAGAGCTCCTCTCCTGGTCCCAGCGCTACACAGGCCTTTGTGGCAGTGCGCTCCACACCCATTCTCTCTGGGCTTCTGTTTCCCCAGGGATTGGAAGGAGGGCTTTCCAGCTCTCATGCTGCAGATCCAGCCTCCAGTTTAGAACTTGGCCTCTGAACACTGCTCTCTCCTAACCCACCTGTTCTCCCCATCCTGCCCTTAAGGTAGCCTCTCTTCCCTCCCCTTGGAGGCCCTGCCCCACTCCCAGGATGCTGGACCCAGCAGCCAGCCCCTCTGCTCGCTGTGGGTCTCTCCCCCAAGCTCCAGTCCCTGGCCTCCCCGGCCCCAGTCCCAGTCCCGTGGCCGTGAGCCTAGGAGCACATCAGAGGCGATGGGGAGGCCAGGCTGTCTCCTGAGCTCCTTACACTCAGAACATACTTCCTAGAGGGACCTGTGGGAGAGGAGGTTGGGCTACAGGGCCTCCAACATTCCTTCTTGTCTGACCTTCCAAAACTCTGGGCATTTGGTTAAATATTTCGTGTAAGTGTCATGGACACCATAATCTGTCATCCAGGGCAGGGAACAGTCACAGCTGTCAACCTTTGTGTCCCTTCTTCCATCAGGACAGACTTCATTCATTCATTCATTCTAGGCTGCTGCCCCAATCCCCCACTAGAATGTGAGCACTTGAGGGCAGGGATTTTTGCCTGTTTTGTTCACTGCTGTGTCCCCCTAGCTCAGTGCCTGGCACACAGTAAGTGCTCAATAAATACTTAAGTAGGTGAATATCACCTTTGGGCTTGCGTTGCTCATGGAGCCGACTCAGGTCCCGGTCCTGCCCTCACGGTGGAGCTCACAACTAGAGGAATCAACAACCTTGGCTGTTGAAATAGTAGCGATAGGAGGCTGACCTTTATTAACCTTTGGCTCGGGGCTGCCCCTGGGCTGCCTGCTTTATGGCCTGTGAGGAGGACTCTGGGTTCAGAGACATAAGTGACTTGCCCAGAACAACCTAGCTAGTAATGAGTGTGGGTGTGAAGTCAGGTCTGTCTGGGCTCAAATCCCAGCCTCCTGGCTTCCTCATTTGTCCTCTTGCAGCGTGAGATGTACGTAGGACATTGACACTGGGGGAGGCTGGCATTCCAATGAGGTGTGCCACGCCTGCCATGGGGTAGGTGGACTCCAAGGGAGCCAGAGGGGGCTTCTGGAAGAAAGAGGACCTTCGGGGACTTGACTTGGGAAGGGTATGGCTTTCCAGAAGGCCAGGATGGAGGGTACAAGCCACTGCCAGGATCTGAACCCTTGGCTTGTGCCCTGCAGGACCCCGAGGAGCACCAGAGGCAGCTGAAGAAGAAACAGAAGAACCGGGCGTCTGCCCAGCGCAGCCGGCAGAAGCACACGGACAAGGCAGATGCCCTGCACCAGGTGGGGGGCTCCGCCCTTCCCAACCCCTGCCTGCACTCCCCGGCCCATTGCCTCTATTCCACCGCCTCTGAGCAGACCCCACTACACTGCTGGGTGTTCCTGGTGCTGAATTTGGGAGGAGGGAAGGACTCTGCCGCTGAGATTTGGAAATTGCTAGGTGTTGAGTGAAACTGTATTCCAGATACACGCTGGGCTGCAGGGACAGAAGGAGTGTCCACACTGCTGCCCTCTAGGCGTCCCCAGTCTAGGGAGAAGAGGCAAAAAGTGGAGGCAAACTGGGAGAACCCAGCAGAGCCACCAACTGAGGCCCTCTTAAAAGGAAGATCCCTGATCACTCACTCCCCTGCCCCCAGGCTCCCCTCCAGAGGCCGGGAGCTGCCCTGTGATTGACCACGTTGCCTGTCAGAGTTCTGATGTAGGTGGCTAAGACCACACTATGAGAAACTCTGGTTCAGGCTTAAGATGGGCTGGCTTTAGAGTCCCAGTGAGATGCTCAGCTGCAAGTCACTTCCTTTGCTGAGCTTCTGTCCCCATCCAAAAATGGGGACAAGAATGCCTGCCCACTGGCAGGACCCTTGTGGAGACTAAAGGAGGGCAAAGGAGCCCAGTGGGGCAGGAGAGGGCTGCACCTGCTCTGGCCTCTTGACCTTGGATGGTAATTTGAACTTGGATGGTCACCTACCCTTGGAGGTTCCCTTCTTCCTCCATGCGGAGAGGAAGGGCACCATTAGTTCCTAATGGGGGTTATTGAGAGCTGGGCTCAGGGCCTGGCCTATGCTTTCATCCTTGTAGTGATGAGTAAAACTCATGGCCCTCTGCACCCAGAGGCCCTCCACTCTCTGCAGCCCCAGCCCCCACCTGCCTGCCCTCTCTCCTAACAGCCCACACCCTGTTCTCCCGGTCCATATCTGGACAAGCACATCCAGCCTCAGGGCCTCCACCCTTGCTGTTCCCTCCACCCTTGGATGGCAGTCCAGCTAGAGCTTCACTTCCTTCCAGTTGTTTGGTTTAAATGTCGCCTCCTCAGAAGGGCCTTTCTGGGCCATCTGATCTAAAGAGATCTCTCCTTGTTAGTCCAGTTTCTATTTCTTGTCAGTGCTGACCCCTTGGATGTGGTTCCTTGCTTGTCTTCCTCACCAGGCCGTAAGCAACATGGGGGCAGGGGACTCCTCTGTTCCCTGCTGTTTCCCGTCACCTGAACCAGTGCCTGACAAATGAAGGGACTCAGTCATTCCCTGTGGAGCACACAGTCAGAACACAAGTGCTTCAGAAACACACGGGGGGCAGCAACAGGTAGCAGCATGGAGGCAATGCAGAGATGAAGTCTGGGCGGGTCCTGAAGGAGGAATAGAAGTTTTCCGAATGCACGGAAGTCAGAAAAGGTGCTGCAAGCCAATGAAGTTGTATGGGCACAGGTGGGCGTGAGAACAGCACCTTGTAGGATGGTGAGGGCAAGAACTGGTGCCAGGGCGGGGCTTCGTGCTTCCATTTATTCCTTCCTTCCCAGAGACGCCTGTTGAGCGTCACCTGAGTGATGGGCATGCTTCTAAGCATTGGAGATACGGCTGTGAACACAGCAGACAAAAGCCCAGCCTACCCTCCCCTGGGCTTATATTTTTATAGGAGAACCGGGCATACAAACAAATGGTCTGAGAGACGCCTGGGATGTCAGGTGGTGATAGAGCCACAGGGAAGAATTAAAGCAGGGAAGAGGAAAGGGAGTGGGGCCAGTGGGGTGATGGAAACCCTCAAGGGATGCCCTCCCTGAGTAGGTGACATCTGAGCAGCCTAAAGGTGGCAGATGAATGAGTGAGTGAGTGAGTCAGTCAGTCAGTCAGTTTCTGGAGGTGATTTGAAGCCTTTGGAGAATTTAGGTGAAGGGTGATCTAATGCCACTTAAAAAATGTCATTTTGCATGCAGAGACCAGCCCGAGATGAGGCTGCTGGTGGCTTAGTCTGTCTGTTAGGACTTTGAGTCCATGGCCTAAGCAACATTTTTATGTAAAACACCCTTGCAGCTTCTTCTTTTGAAAAGTGTCCACAAAGGGTGGGGGGGGTGGAGGGAGCAGAATAATGTGGTTCAGCCTCTTGAGCTGTGGAAATAGTGTTCTTTCTGCATTTTCCACTACTGCGGTCATCATAAATGGTGTTTACAACTGCACATGGGTTTTTGTCCCTGTGGGTTCTCAGCACCCATCCAACATGAGCTGGCTCGGGGATGCCCAGCAGACTCACAGTGCTGGCCGCCTGCAGAGCAGGGCCTGGGCTTCCCCCACAGTGTCTGGGTGCTGGGGAGCTCCCACAGGGTACCCCGGTAGCCTGGAAGCATCCAGGGTGGCAGGACATATGGTTTGTGGTTGCCATGAGAAGTCTGTGTGAGGATGAGCCCAGGGAGGGGATGCTGAAAGAGTGTCCTGGCAGAGGAGACAGGAAATGTCGTGAGGAAGTAGAGTCCTGCTACGGGACAGGAAGTGTGTGTGTGGGGGGGGACAGGGGAAGTTGAGAGATAAAGCTGGAAGTGTCAGCTGGGGTCACCCCACCCAGGGAGTTGTGGGAACCTTTAAAATGTTTGGTTAATTTTTTTTTTAATTTTATTTATTTTATCTTTAGAGAGGAAGGGAAGGAGAGAGGGAGATAAACATCTATGTGTGGTTGCCTCTCCTGTGTCCCCTGCTGGGAACTGGCCTGCAACCCAGGCATGCGCCCTGACTGGGAATTGAACCGTGATCTGTTGGTTCGCAGGCCTGTGTTCAGTCCACTGAGCTACACCAGCCAGGGCTGTTTGGTTAATTTTGAACCCAGTTGCCCAATGGTTCCTCTGGGGCAAGAAAACGGGGTAGGTTGGAGGATGCCCCAGTTAGGAGGCTGGTGGAGCTGCCAGCTGAGTGGCTGTCTGGTGCAGGCTGGGAGAGACCCCTGGCTTGGGGGATTGAGGGTGGGGAGCAGGCACATCTGAGCCTCGGTGGGAGGTAGAATGGGGGAGACTTGGTTGTGTAGGGGTGACCAGAGAGTAGCCAAGGGCCCCCAGCTTGGACATTTACATGCTGGTGGTATCTTTTCACTAAGTTGAGAACCCTGAGGGGTTGGTGATGGGGGTGGGGGTGGGGGTGGGGGGATGGTGGGGGTTGTGAATAGGGCTCATGCCCAGCCTCTAGTGCTGGCTGACACCCCCTCCCTGCCCACCTGTTCCCCCCTCCAGCAGCACGAGTCACTGGAGAAACACAACCACGCTCTGCGGAAGGAGATCCAGGGCCTGCAGTCTGAGCTGGCATGGTGGAGGCGGACTTGGCACATGCACGAGCGCCTGTGCCTTACCGACCATGCCTCCTGCCCCGCTCCCCTGCCCCCTGGCTGCTGGGGCCAGGCCAAGCAGCCCCCGGGCCCCACACCTCATAGACCACAAGACTGCCAGCAGCAACCCAGCCTCTTCCAGAGTCCAGCCTCCTCTCCCTCGGCTCAGCAAAAACTCTCTCCAGATCTGCAGCCTCACGGTTCCCCTGGCCTCCTCCTGTCCCCTCTGCCCTCTATGTCCCTTGGTCTTACTGCGATTACTGCACCTCCTGCCCAGCTGTCCCCCAGCCCTGTCCAATCTGCCTCACCCTCTGGCTCGAGCCTATTGAGAACTTCCTTCAAGCTCAAAGCCCTCCTGCCGAGCTCCTCAGCCCCAGCTGCCTCTCGACAGCCCCTTGGGCTGGAGCACCTCACCAGGGAGGAGCTGGTGTCCTCACCCCACAGTCCCTCGACTGCTCTGGGGCTGGCCTGTCTGCAGGACAAGCCTGTCTGCGTGGACAAGCCTGCTTTCTCAGCAGCAGATCAGCAAGGCCTGGGTGTGGATCTCAGCCTGCATCCCCTCCTGGCCTTCCCCCTGCTCTCCTCTGCTCAGGTCCACTTCTAACTTGGTCCCCTGGAGCTGGGCTGGCCCCTTCCTCAGGCTCAGGAGGCAGCCTTAGCACGCAAGTGTCTTCTCCATTGCCACCGGAGGCTGCTTTTCTTGGCTGACCAGCTGGCCCAGCACTTCTCCAGGGAAAGGAGGCCATCCCTGTGAGCCCACCATCCTGACAGGCCCTGTTACCACCACCATTTCATGTCAACTCCACGGTCATTCTGCAACTCCAGATTATCGCTCCACTTTTTTAGAGAAGGAGACAGAGGCTCAGAGAAGCCAAATGACTTGTCTAAGGTCACACAGCCTTTCTTGGGACCTGAAACGCCACCATCTGCTGCTCCTCCTCCTGGTAGGATCCTGGCCTAGGTGTCATAGAGACTGAAGTCCTAAAAACTGTGGGCTGGTATGAAAAGGTTTAAGTGCTGGGAGAGGGAGGAGCTCCACCTTGTTACTCCCAGGGTGACAGAGCCCCACAGTCCCTGAAACTTTGCCCTAACTGCAGGGTGTCCAGAGTCCACGTCTGGGTAGGGATAGGCTGGGCAGGAGCCTGGAAGCCGATGCTTTCTTCCTCTATCAGTGTTTTCCTTTTTAGACACTGAGCCTCTGGGTGGGAGTTGGGGAGAAGCCGAGAACAGTCTCCCTGGGGTTTCTGCAGGTGAGTTGCCAATAGCCATACCAACACCTGGGGAAATTCTGCAAGGTCCGCTCTCCAGGCTGTTCCCAAATAACTCCCTGCCTCCCCCTCCCTTCAAGGCCACTAGGGATGTGAGAGACAATGTGCTGGAGGGAACAATGGGGGTAGGTAGGCTCAGGTGCAAGGTTATGTTAAAGCAAGTGTTGGACCTGAACCTGGTGGTCGTGAGAGCTGTGTCTTCTTCAGTACTACTCCATCCCTGTGGAGCCCCCAGACCCCTCTGACCGGTACCCCTCCTTGTTCTTTGGTCGGGGCCCAGGCTGGAGCTCAGCTTCAGTGTCTGCCCCAAGGGGGGTTCTCACTCAGAGTCAGGAAAAGCACTGGGAGGGGCTTGAGATAAGAAGATCCCACTCTTCACCCAGATGTTCATACACTGTGTAAGCAGGCACTATGCTGGTATTTGACACACTACAGGATGCTGAGCATAAGCCTCAGCATTCTGTTATGGTAAATAAAGTGTTTTCTGATTCCTTTTGCTTTGGCTAGTTATTTGAAGCTCTGCTTGTACTCTGTACTGTTGAAAACAAAGGATCTTTGAAAGAACAGGGAATAGTCTAGAATCTCAGAGGTGGGCAATTGCTCATGGACCTCCTAATATAACCTCCCTCCCATGTTCTAGATGAGGAAACTGAGGCCCAGAGATGGGATAGACTTGCCCAGGGCCACCCAGCAAGAGTGGGTGTGATGGTCACAGGATTGTGGATGGCAGCAGGGCTGGGGTCATCAGAAGGTTCAGGGAGAGCATACTGGCAGTAGTGAAGCCAAGATGTCTATTAGAGGGCAGCTGGAATCTGGGGACAAGAGTTGATATAATGCACAGGGACCAGGACCCGACAGGTGATGAGAATACCGTGGTCGGGCTTGTGTCTATATGCCTTAAAAGCCACCAGGCACTGTGCTGTGCTTTACTTAACTCAGTGACCCATCTAATAACTCTGTGAAGTAGGTATGGTTATTATCCCCACTGTGCAAATGGGGAAACTGAGGCCCAGGGGGTTAAGTAACAAGTTCAAGGTCACATAGCTAGGAATTGGTGTAGACTTGATGCAGCATCAGGAACACTTGGCTGCAGGCGAACCAGCCTCCTGCCTTCCCATTTCCTCCGCGCAGCCGCAGGCTGACAGACCCAGGAAGGTAAAAGCCTTAGCTAAGTTCAAAACAAGTAAGAGAGGGGAGTGACTAAATTACCGTTGGCACCCTCATATGACAATGACTGAAGAAGCACTAAGAACAAAGAATGCTTGGAAGACTATTTAATGAGGTGAGAAATACTTGTAACATATTAAGCATAAAAAAATAGAATGTGTGACTGTCACTATGGCTTGATATTTTGCTTGTTTAAAAATATAAACCAGGCCCTGGCTGGTGTAGCTCAGTGGATTGAGTGTGGGCCTGCAAACCAAAGGATCGTGGTTCGATTCCCAGTCAGGGCACATGCCTGGGTTGCAGGCCAGTTCCCAGCAGGGGATGCACGAGAGGCAACCATACATTGATATTTCTCTCCCTCTCTCCTTCTCTTCCCCTCTAAAGATAAATAAATAAAATCTTTTAAAAATTAATTTAAATTCATATAAATATTTCAAATTATTAAAGTGCAGCTATTTAAAAAATAAATAATTAAACAAAAAATAAAAATATAAACCACACGGAAATAGTGGGAGGAGGTGTTGTCGATTTTGAGGGATTCCCATGAAGCCCTGATCTCTACACGTGGCCATCACTGTCACGGGAGGCTTCCACGTGGCTGCACAGATCCTGGGAATCTGCACACACATCTGTGAGTGTCTACGGCCACCTCACAAATTGCTCCAAAGCTCAGGGGCTTAAGCAACAAATACTTCTCTCACAGTGTCTGTGGGCCAGGATGCTGGGTGTGGCTCAGCTGGGCGCCTCTGGCTCTGGGTTTCAGGCTGGCTCCAGCCAAAGTATTGGCCCCAGGTGCAGCCACTGGAAGGCTCGCCGGGGGGATCTGCTGCCAAACTCAGGCTGATGGCTGTCTGCAGACCTCAGAAGGTCCACTGCCAAGCTTATTTACAAGGTTATTGGCAGGATTCTGTTCCTTGAGGGCTGTTGGACCAAGGACCTCAGATTCTTGCAGGCTGTTGGCTGGCGATCTTAGTGCCTGCCTGCGTGAGCCTCTCCATACAGGGCAGCTTGACATAGCTGCTTGTTTCCCTTGGAGCAAGCAAGCCGGAGAGCAAGAAAAGGTGAGCAGTACAGAAGCCAGTCTTTTTGTAACCCTAATTTCAGAAGTGACATCTGTCACAGTGATCATATTCTATTAGTAGATGTAAGTCACTAGCTCCAGCTCACACTTGAGGAGAGAAGATTACACAAGGGCACAAAAGCCAGGAGGGGACCCAGGGGACATCCACCTTAGAGGACTGCCAACCATTCTGGGCGAGAACCAGCACTTTCCTGTGTCCCTTCTTTTTCCTTTTATCACCAACACTAGCATTGGCTTGTTTTTGAGGGGGATATTTTTTAAATCTTCATCCAAGGATATGTTGATTAATTTGAGACAGAGAGAAAGAGAAACATCCATGTGAGAGAGAAACATCAATTGGTTGCCTCCTGTACGTGCCCTGACCAAGAATCAAACCCTCAGTCTAGGTATGTGCCCTGACTGGGAATCGAACCCATAACGTTTTGGTTACAGGACAATTCTCCAACCTACTGATCCATCTGGCCAGAGCTGAGGGGACACTTTTCATAAAGAAACAATTTTGTTCCCTCTCCAGCAGAGGCAATGCTCCCAACAGTGAACAGAGAGGATCTGGTAGGTTTAAGGCTGAACAACACCTCCCAACTGCCCCCCTAGAGATACACAGCCTCAAATTAGGCTTGCAGCAAGCACAATGTGGATGCTCCCTCCCCAGAAAGACCTCCGAAGTCACGCATGGACTGTCAGTGCTGAAACAGCCAGTATGTGCAGGCTGGAAGTCTTTTATGCTTTGAAAAGTAACCACTCACTGGAGGACTAAAGTTTAAACTCATTTGAAACTTTTAGCTGTCCCCCTCCCCACCCCCCGCCACCGGTATTCACCTGTGTAGTGGGGTGAGTGGTGGCTCCCTGAAAGGTATGTCTGCCCAGAACCTGTGAGTGTGACCTTATTTGAAAAAAGCATCTTTGCAAATGTAATTAAGTTAAAGATCTATAGCTGAGGTCATCCTGGACTCTTCGGGAGAGCTCTAAATCCAATGACCAGTAAAAGGAGGTCACCAATAATAGGAAGAGAAAACAGAGGAGAGGGCCGTGTGAAGACAGAGGCAGAGACTGGAGTTAGGCAGCCCCATGCCAAGCAGCATCTGGATCCAGCAGAAGCTGGAAGTGGCAAAGAAGGCTTTGCCCTCTGGCCTCCAGGAGCATGGAAGCAGGGAGGGCAGTGAGGGAGCTGCTGCTGTCGTCCAGGTGAGTGATGGTGGTGGCCACGCCCAGGGTGGTGGCAAGGCAGTGGGAAGAAGAGGTCAGATTCAACAGATCAAGCTGGCAGGATGTGCTTGTGGATTGGCTGGGAGGACAGGGAAGGAAGAAGTGTAATGCTGTGGTCTAGGGCCTGAGCCATGGGCGGTTGGTAGGGCCAAGGACCAAGAAAGATTGGGAGAGGAGCAGTTTGGGGTGTGTGTGTGGGGGGAAGACCAGGAATGCTGTTTTGGCCATGCTGAATTTGTCATGCGTACTTGTTGTCCAACTGGATCGTGAAGAGTTTGGAGATCAGGGGAATGGTCAAGACGGTATGTGAATTTGGAAGCCAGCAGTGTAAACCTGGGCAGATGGACAATGGCGATGGGGCAAGATGACCTACGGGGACCCTTGCAGCTGTGTGTCCACGAGGGCCTCTTTTTCTTGTGCCCCTAGAGCTCTCTCAGCCTGGCTCTCCTTCCAGCATCACTTCTGCATGCCCAGAATCTGGCCCCATCCTTCCTCTTCAAATGCTTCTTCTTCCAGGAAGCCTCCTGTGATCTTCCAAGATAAAAATGATCCCTTTTTCCTCAGGCTCCTCATCATACCCCTGTTCCTTTCCCCAGAATCTAACATTTTCCTTTTTGTGTGACTGAGCCTTCCTACTTTATCCCCCACAGGGGCAGCCACCAGTCTGGCACATCACAGGCACTTTTAAATAGCCTGCACATCGGGAGGCAGAAGGCATGATGATTAGATAGCTTGAGCTCCGGTGCCAGGCAGGAATGTGTTCATGTTCCAGCTCTTCTGCTGCCTGGCTGAACTCTCAAGCCTCAGTTTCCTCATCTAAAAAATGAGAATTGAAAAATTGGAGAGGGAAATACAAATTAAAACTTCCACTCACCTTCACGAAAAAAAAGAAAAATATACCCACCTACAATACACCCTACATATATGTGTTTACATATCCACAAATACATGTATCTATGATATATATCATAGAAATACATATGTTCACCATATGACATGAAAAGAATGTTTATATCAGCAATATTCCTATTTCAGGAAACTGAAAACAACCCAAACCCCTATCAATAGTGAAATGAATCAATTGTGGAATACTTTACTCAAGGTAATGCTACCTGGCAAAGAGGATGATCACACTACAACCATTTGGAACAATATGAATGAACTTCACAAGCGTAATGTCAGACTATAGGTACCAGACACAAAAGAGGAGACAATTTGTATGATCCATTTACCTAAAGTCTAAAAACAGAAAAAAACCTAATCTATGCTGTGAAAAGTCAAGGTTGTGGTTACAGTTGGAGGCTAGCACCTAGAAAGGGACACGGGGGACCCTCTGGGTACCGACAATGTTCTGCTTATTGATCTTTGTGATGGTTCCATGAACACATTCACTATATGCCAATCACTGAACTGTATGTTTATAATCCATGCTCTTATGTTGTATCTGATCTACTTTAATATTGTAAGCAGAGGGTGAATTGTAAGGAGCACATCACACATAGTGAGTGCTTCAGCGAATGTTAGCTATTGGGAAGGAGTGAGTGACAGTGCACACTGGCCCAGCTGGTTAGAGCATCATCCTGCAAGCCAAGGTCGCGGGTTCAGTCTCCTGTCAGGGCACTTACAAGAATCAACCAATGAATGCATAGGTAAGTGAAACAAAAAAAAAGTTTCTCCCTTCCTTTCTTTCTCTAAAATAAATATAAATATAAATATAAATATAAATATAAATATAAATATAAATATAAATATAAATATAAATATAAATATAACTGTATTTTTTTAAAGAGCCCTGGCTGGTGTGGCTCAGTGGATTGAATGCCAGCCTGCCAAAGAGTCGCCAGTTCAATTCCCAGTCAGGGCACAGGCCTGGGTTGTGGGCCAGGTCCCCAGTAGGGGACGCGCAAGAAGCAACCACACATTGATGTTTCCCTCCCTCGCTTTCTCCTATCCTTCCCCTCTCTAAAAAATAAATAAATAAAATCTTTAAAATTAAAAAAAAAAAAAAAAGGAATAAAGCAAACCTACGCCTTGCCCCCAAGTGAAACTCATTCATAATCAGAACCATGGACAGATCAGAGCCTGCCCTCTAGGAAGGCTGGAGGAAAAGGGAGAGATCTGGGTTCTGATTCAGGGGACCAGCCTAGGAGAGACACAGCCCTTTCCCCTAAGTTAGTGGTTCAGTGCCTTCCAGGGGTGTAGCTGCCTTGCAGAAAGGAGACTCTTCCTAAGACACCATCGGTATCTGTGTGTGTGTTCATGCAGAATTTCATTCCATTTTAAAGTGTCTGCAGCACCTTGGTTTCTAAGCCAGCGAATGCTGGAAGCTCCCTAGAGAGGCCAGTCGTAGATCTGTCTAGTATAGGCAACAGCTTGCTCAAGCTCTTTCAGGCTTTTCTCACTGTCTTGGGCTTGTATTTATCTGGTTGGGGGACAGGAAAGAGACTCTGAGCAGGGTAACAATAACCCGTGACAGAGGATCGTCTCTCAGTTGTGCCCAAGCTCTGGGAAGAAAGGCCTGTTTGATAGCAATTCAATGAGCTGCTTTATTTGGTAATGAGTTCCCTGTCACTGGGAGCACCCACACGAGGAAGCACAGCTACCTTTCCGGATGCTGCAAGTAGCACTCCTATGACGTGAAGAACTTGCCCAGGCGCCTGCCGAGGGCACTCTGAGGCCAAAACTCTATTATTTAAATCAACGCAAAATTTCCTTGAAGGCATGATTGCTTCTGTCTGCATTGCTCCCCCACAACACACACACACCAGTATTTTTCCCTTTTCCTAAAAATTGGCATATATCGTGTTCAGCAGGAAATTTGAAAAGCAGGGGAAACATTTATCCATACCATCGAATACTACTCAGTGATAAAAAGGAATGAATTATAGATGCACATAATAACTTGGATGGAACTGAAGGGCACGCATTATACTGCATGGGAGAAAAAGCCAATTTCAAAAGGCCACCTACTGTATGATTCCACTTATGTAGCATTCTCAAAATGATATACGCACAGAGGCGGAGAACAGATGACTTAGAGATGTTGGGGGAGGGGCAGTGTGAGTATAAAGGGTCGCATCTTCGAGGTGACAGGACATTCTTGATCCGGCAGGTGGTAGTTACACAACTCTACGCGTGTGTTAAAATGACAAGGAACTGTACCACACTTACAGCAGTGATGACTTTCCAGCCTTGACATTGTACTGAGTCCCGTAAGATGTAGTCACTGCAGGAAAGTGAGTGAGGTCGGCAGGACCTGTCCGTACTGCCTTTGCAATTTCTTGTGAATCTTTATTTCAAAATTAAAAAAAATTAAAAGCTTAGAAAACCCCACTGTTAACACTGCAGCCAGCATATTTCCTGTGAATTATTTTCTTCATGCAGCATCATATTGTATACACATTTTGTATACTGAAATTTTCTCTTAATAGATGTCATAGGCACTTTTTATGTCAGTAACTATTCCACAAAACAATCACTTTCACAGTTGTGTAACAGGCCAAGTTCCTGGGTATGTCATCATTTACATAAACATCCATTCCTTGTTGAACACTCATGCTGTTTCCAATTTTTTTTACCACTATAAATAGCCTCATAATGAATATCTCTGTGCAAAAATGGTTAACCACATTTTGAATTCTTTTCTTAGGCTAGACTTTCATTAAAACAATTAAAATAGTCTTGTTTATTTTTTTTAAAAATTTTATTTATTAATTTTTAGAGAGAAATTTTTTTAAAATTTAAAAAAAAAATAAATTTTTATTTTTACTTATCTTTAGAGAAGGGAGGAAGAAAGAGAGGGAGAGAAACATTGATGTGTGAGAGAAATATAAATTGGTTGCCTTTGGCACACAGCCAAATGGGGACCTGGCCCACAACCCAGGCATGTTCCCTGGCTGGGAATCAAACCAGCGACATTTTGGTTCACAAGCCAGCGCTCAATTGGTTAGCAGGCTGGCTCAAACCACTTAGCCACACCAGCCAGGGCTAGTCTTGTTTATTTTTAAGGGGGAAGCCAGTTGTCACACTGTGAGTCCCCTCACGCAGCCCTATGGAGAGTTGCGACAATGTGGAACTGTGGCCCCCCGCCACCAGCCAGCCCCAACTTGCCAGGCACCTGAGTGTGCATTCTGGGAGCAAATCCTGCAGCCCCAGTCTGGCCTTCAGATGACTGCACTCTGACCTGCATCCTGACTGCACCCTCATGAGCGACCCCAACTCAAAACTATGCAGCTAAATACTCACAGAAACTGCATGTGAGATAAATATTTATCATTTTAATCCATGAAGTTTGGGGGGGTTGTTACACAGCAGTAGATAATGCATACAAGCAGCTGGCTAGGTGATGGGGAGGATGCACACAGCAAAGAGAGAAGTCCAGTAAAGGGAGCAAATAGAATATAGAAGGAGTGAGAACAAGAGAGAGGATGCTTGTGGGGATGGAGGAGGCCAGGCCTTGGGGGACCATAACCCACCTGTAGGGCTGCCTCCTCCCCTAGAGCACCCCATGGCACAAAGGAGCTTGATCTAGACCTACAGCAACACCCAAGGGAGGTGGAGATGGGGGAGCTCTGGGGCCATTGAGGTCGCAGGCAGCGCTCACTACATCAGAGCTCTGAAAGCCCTTTTGGTTTGAACAGTGCTCCAGCCAGCTCCAGGGACCCCAGGCCAGGGCCCAGGGGAGGAAGGAGCTAGCAGGGACTTAGCTAAGACCCTCATCTCCATCAGGAATTGGCAGATGCCATGGGTGGCAGTGACAAGGAGGAGAGACACACCAGATTCCATTTCTGACTGTCACTTACTATGTGGCCTTAGGCAAATTATTTAACATAACGGAGCCTGTGTGCTCAGCTGTATAGACAAGATTTCTGACAGGGCTTACCTGGCGAGGTCGGGTGCAGGCTACGTGGGGTGGTGCATGGGGAGCCCCGTCGGGAGCCCAGGACATGCTCACACTCGGGGTCTGTTCATTCCATTTATTTTTCCTGGGCAAAGACAGGGGTGGGGAGGTGAATGGATAAATACGGTTACAAGGAGGTGGGCTGGCTTGGCTCACAAGTATCTGGGACCCACTCTGGATATCCAGTTTTGGCAGCTTACAGGCAAAGCCAGGTCTCTAGGAGGAGAGGCGTTGGTGAGTTGTTGCCCTGAGTCAGGGGCCAGGGCCATGCCACTGCCCCCAGGAGGGCAGAATAGAGCAGATCTGAACAGATACTTCATACAGGAAAGTAGAGGAATAGTCCATGACCTCAGGAAAAAGTGCTCAGCAGCATTAGTGTGAAACTACTGACACCAATAAGATACTACTCCACCCCCACCGGAGTAGCGAGAGGAAAACTGACCAACCACATCAGGTGTTGGCGAGGACTCACGTGTCTCTGGTGGGTGTGTGAAATGGGACAATCACTTTGGAAAAAGGTCTATGTGATGAAGCATACATCTCTCTGATGACACGGAGATTCCACTTTTAGGCATTTACGCAGGAGAAATTAAAATGATGCCCACAAAAAGACTTGCAAAGTGTTCATAGCAGATTTACTCATAATATTCAAAAAATAAGCGAAGCCCAGGTGGATGAATAAACTGTTGTATATTCATATAACAGAATATTCCTTAGCAATTAAAGGGAACAAATTGTGTGGACTTATGCAACCATATGGGTAACTCTCAAAAATACGATGCTGAGTTGAAGAAGAAGCTTTACACAAAATGGTGTGCATGATATGCTTTCATTTATATGAAGTCCTTAAAACAAGCAAACAATCTAGGGTGGAAAAAACTGAAGACAGTGGTAACCTCCAGGGCGGGCTGGAACTGGGGCCAGGGGTTCACTGGGAAGGGGCACGAGGCGACGAGCTGGCATGGTGCTAATGGTCCAGGTCTTGACAGGGGTTCAGGTTGTGTGGGTAGAGTATGTGCCTTTGACAAAACTCAGCCAATTCACACTTAAAATTTGGACATTCCACTTTATGTAAATTTTATCTCCAGAGAAAAAAATTGCTAAATCAATATTGATCTTTATTTAATGATGTACATGATGAAGTATTTAGGGGGATGTATATCTGAAACTCCTTGGAAATGCCTCAAAAAATAATGGATAGATGGATGGGTATGTGATGAGGCAAATAGAATTAAATTGTAATGATTGAGTCCAGGAGGTGAGTGTACAAGTTTTCAGCATGTCTGAAGATTTTCATGATGATTTTTCATTTTTACTTTTTTACATTTACCACTTTATTATTATTTTCTTTTTAACCCTCACCCAAGGATATAGTTTTATTGATTTTTAGAGACAGAGGAAGAAAGAGACTATGAGAGTGAAAGAATCATTGCTGTGAGAGAGAAACATCCATCAGTTGCTTCCTGTACATGCCCTGACTGGGGACCGAACCTGCAGCCTAGGTGTGTGTCCTCACCTGGATTCAAACCCTTAAACTTCTGTACACAAGATGACCCTCTGACCAATTTAGCCACCCAGCCAGGGCTACATTTATCAGCTTACTATAAGTGATACCAATCAACAGCCAGATAAAGAGGTACAGAGGGAGAGCTCAGGCAAGGGTCCGTGCACGGGCACTTCTGTCTCCAAGAAATTGGGGTGCACCACCCTCCCAGCACAGGGATGTAGTCACCAACTCCAAAGCTCAATAATTTTTAAAAATCAAGACAAAAATCACTTGGGGTCCTTGGTACAAATGCAGAGTGCTGCCTGCGCCCCACCATCCCCTGCCCCTGGAATGTGACTCCCTGGGCTGGGACTGGGACCCAGCGTCTAGAACAGGTTCCATGGAGGATTCTCAAGCTCCCAGGGGGCTCAGCCTACCAGCTAGGTCCATACACCAAACCTTCCCAAGCAGCGCTCTTCTGAAGGGGTCTCCCGGGCTCTCTTTCACCTCCTTCTTGAGGTCCTTTGCTTCCCGGCTATGGTAGCCCCCACTTGCAGGAATCAGCTCTCATAACTAAATGTGCAAAGGCCTCCAAGGTCTGAGCTGAGCCCAGAAGGATTCTGGGGCTTCTTTAAGCCGTCCTAGTCCATCCTATCCATCACCTCTCTAAGCTCTACAAGGCTCACACCTGGGTGCTCATCAAGTTTCATAGCCTTGCCATGACCCAGACACCCAACAGGCAAAGGGGGACAGGTAACTGGCAAACTGAATGGTAGTCTCCACTCTTTGGAGACACCCCCAACTCCCCGCCCCAGGACAACTCCCAGGGCTCCCTTTCCGAGCCTGATCAGTTCTCTCTGAGGCCCTGCCAGGGCACTCTCTGGCCTCCAGCCTCCCCATCTCCAGCTGAGGCCTGTTGTCTGGCAGGTAATTGGCCCAGGAAACCCAAATGGAGGTGGGCAGAGGGGTAGGAGGCTCAGAGAAGGTGGAGCCCAGGTGTCACAGGAAGTGCAGCTGTTTTAGATAGAGTGGCTCCTTCCCAAAGCCTGGGAGACCGGAGCTGCAGAGGCCCAGGGAGCAGCTGATCTGAAAGGAGACAAGACCCCATTCTGACCCTCATGGGAGACGGCAGGTCTGCCCATGAGTAGACTGCACACAGCTAAGAGCTGTGGTGACGCCCCCACCCCTGGAACCTCACTCTTCCTTCCTACATCCAGGGCTTCTTCACAGCATCTGCTCAGGATTTGTTCTGTCCCCTGGGGCTCTCCGGTGGAACCGTTCAATGGGAGGGAAGCCAGTTAAGGAGTCCATGTAACCAGGGCCCCCCTGAGAAGCCCCAGGGAGTCCCTGGGAGAAAAGGACCAGGAGAGGCTACCGCAACCCCCAGCTCCAGCTCAAAGCAGGTGGGATGAGAGTCAAGGCGAAGGAAATCCCCCGAAGGGCCCCATGGTCAGGTGACTGTGATAAACTGCAGCAATGACAGCCCCGTGACAACGCCCAGCCCAGGCTCACTCAGCATGAGAAGCATCTGATTCGGAACCACAGCCATATCCATGCTTCTCTTAGTGTGGTCCCACCAGCAGCACCTGGGAACTTACTTTGCAGTTTCAACAGGCCCCCCTCTTCCCAGACCTGTGAGTCGGTAGACTGGGCCCAGCGATCCCACACAAGGCCTCTATGTGACTCTAAAGCACACTTGAGTTGGAGGACTCTGGCTTACTCCAATGGGGCTCAGGAGTGGGGCTGCCTGGAAAACTTCCCTCTTTACAAATTCCTTCACGTTCATCAAACATTTATTATGTGCTAGGCCCCATGTCAAGCCTCGCAAGGAACCCAAAGTGGGGAAAATTCCAGTTCCTACCCTGTAGGCAGACTGACTGGTAAGTACAAAGTGGGGCAAAGAGCCCAGGAAGGAGCCAATCTTTCTGGATGTGGGGTTTAGAGAGGGTTTCCCAGAGGAGGTGGCCTTTGAACTGGGCCCTGAAGGATGAGTTAGAATCAACAAGTGCCCTGGCCGGTGTGGCTCAGTGGACTGAGCACCAGCCTGAGAACTGAGGGGTTGCTGGTTCAATTCCCAGTCAGGACACATGTCTGGGTTGTGGGCCAGGTCCCCAGTTGGGGCCCGAGAGAGGTAGCGGATTGATGTTTCTCTCACACATCAATGTTTCTTTCCCTCTCTCTCTCCCTCCCTTCCTCTGTTTCTAGAAATAAAATAAATAAATACAAATTAAAAAAAAAAAAAAGAATCAACAAGCAGGCAAGGAAAGCACCAGAAACAGTCTTCTAAAATCAAATCTAACTTTTAAAAGCATCTGGTTGTTTTTGGAATAAAGTGCCTGAGCAAAAACTTCTTCACAATCTAGCCCCTCTCTCCTTCACCAGCCCCACCCTCTCTGCTCCACACCTCCATCCATGTGTCTGAGCACAGCTGAACTTCTCACACAAACGCACTTGCCTGCACAGCATGCCGTTGCCTATTGCCAGGCCTTCGCTCATGCTGTCCCTTCTGCTTAGAATGCCCTCTCTGTGTCTTGTAGTCTAATACCTACCTGTCCTTTCGGACTCACTTCAGGTGTTCCTCCTCCAGGAAGCACTCCTGACTGCTGGCTGAATAAGTATCATCCTCCAAGTTCCCCAAGGCCTGCAACACAGGTTCATCAGTGCCCTCACAGCATTTTATTTAAAAATCTGCTTTGTGTTAATCCCCCTGTTAGAATGTGAAATTCTTGTAAGTAGGTATCTTCTTTAACTTTGTGACCCTAGAGCCTATAGGGCACAGAGACCACTGTGCAGGGGGCTTTTGATGAATAATCATTTAGCAAAGGAAAGAAGGGAGAATGTTAGGGGAGGTCCAGGACAAAACAACAGCAGGAGGGATGAAGAGTCTGACAGGGCGCACATCTCACAGGCAAAGACACGAAATGCTTTCCTCTGCTTAAAACCTGGAACAGAGGAGAAAGTGCTTAGCAGCCAGGAGCTTCCTGCTGCCTGCTTGCTGGCCCGACGAGTCTGGCATATGTGCTTTGAGTCCCGTCGTCATCCACTGAGCGTAGCTGTTGAAATGTCCCAGTGAGTCAAGCCAAGTGCGAATCCAGATAAGTCTCCTTAGCACTGTAAGTTGGTTTCTGAGTTGGAGTAAAGGTTTATTAATTCTCAAGAATCCCAATGGTGCATGAAAAATGCTCAGTATCATTAATCATTAGGGAGATGCAAATTAGATATACACCTAGATACCATTAACATCTATTAGAATGGCAAAAAGTTTAAAAACTGAATATTCCAAGTGCTGACAAGGATGCAGAGCAAGTGAAACTCTCATACTCTGCCAGTGGGGGTGCAAAATGGTACAGCTCCTCTGGACAATAGGTTGGTAGTTTCTTATGAGGTTAAACACATGCTTACCCTTTAACCCAGCAATCCCAGGTATAGGTATGACTTGAGAAATATGAAGACTGCAGTTCACAAAACCACCAGTACATGAATACTTATAGAAGCGCTATTCAAAATTACCCTAAAGTGGAAACAACTCAAGTCCATACACAGGTGAATGATAAACCAGTGGGAGTCTCTCCACACCATAGACTCCTACTCACTAACAAAAAGGAACAAACTATTGATAGCAACAACATGGATCAATCTAAATGCATAATGCTAAGAGAAAGAATCCAATTTTGAAAGGTTACATGCTGTATGACCCCGTTTATATAACATTCTGAAAAAGGCAACACTTCAGAAATGGAGAACAGATTGTCAGGGATCAGGTGGGAGGAGGGTTTGACTACAAAAGGGCAACCCAAGTGGGAAATTTTTTGAGTGATGAAATTTTCTATCCTGATCCATGCATCTGTTAAAAAATGTTACGCACCCAAAAGAGTGAGTTGTACTATATGCAAATTTTTACCAAAACTTAATACCAGTTTAAAGAAAAAAAGAATCCCAAGGGATAAGGCAATCACCAGAGGTGGCACTGTCACCCATTGTCTTATCCGTGGTGGCCATCTCTCATCAGCCCACACGACCCTCCTGGGTGGCTCGCTAATGCAAGCTCCAAGTCTGGCTAATGCTCCAGATGATGTCACAGCACTGGCACCGCCCCGCTAAATAATTCTACCATCTACTCTGACCTCAGTATCATCTCCAGGATGGCAACTGACTTTGCCTCGTTCACTAAGGTATGCCCAAGGGCCTAGAGCAATGCTTATCCAGTCTGGGGCAAAAATGAAGTTTATTCTTTTTTTAAATTATTTATTTTTATTTTTATAGAGAGGGGAAGGGAAGGAGAGAGGGAGAGAAACATCAATGTGTGATTGTGTCTTGCACATCCTCTACTGGGGATCTGGCCCACAACCTGGGCACGTGCCCTGACTGGGAATTGAATCAGCAGCCCTTTGATTTGCAAGCCCATGCTCAATCCACTGAGCTACACCAGCCAGGGCTGGAGTTTATTCTTATATTATGTACTAATTATTGTATTATTTACCATATGAACAACTATCAACCTACTTTTGCCCCACCCTGTGTGTGACAGTTGTGTGTGCTATGCACTATTGACTCAGCTCTGACTCCTGGTGACTCCATGAATGAGTGATGCCCACCACGTCCTGTCCTCAGCAGCCCTGCTTGGCTCCCGTAGACTCCCGCCTACAGCTTCTTCCATGGAACCAGTCATCTCACGTTTGGTCTTCCTTTTTTCCTGCTGCCGTCCATCTTTCCCAGCATTATTATCTTTTCCTGCCTTCTCACAACATGCCCGAATTAGGACAGCTTCAGTTTGGTTCATTTTTGCCCCCGGCAGTGTGTCCAGGTTCATTTGCTGTAAGACCCACATGTTTGTTTTTCTGGTGGTCCAGGGTGTCCATGGAGCCCTCCCCCAATGCCATATTTGAAATCAATCAGTTTTTCCCCTACCAGTCTTCATCGATATTCAACTTTCACACCCATACATGGTAATTGGGGATATGGGAGTACGGATGACCTTAGACTTGGTTCCTAATGACACATCTTTTTTTTTTTTTTTTTTGGTGATTTTCCCTAGTTCCCTCATTGCTGTCCTGCCGAGTCTCTATCTTCTCTCAATTTCGTGACTGTGGCCTCCATTTGAATTGATGGCTGAACCAAGGTAAGCAAATCTGTAGCAACTTCTCTGTCTTCATTGTCTACGTTGAAGTTGTACAATTCTCCTATATCCGTGATTTTTGTCTTCTTGATGTTCAAATGTTCTAGTCTTAGCAAGACTATGTCAACAAATATGGAGACAAAACCATGGCCTACAGACTGGAAACATTCAATATACATCTCAATTTTCATGAAAGGGGTGCCAAGGCGTGCAGTAACCATAGGGCTTTGCTCTAATTTCCTGGGGAAGTAAAGTGATGCTCAAGGTGATGCAACAAGGGCTTCTATGTTATGTGGGGCCAGAAATATTGGACGCTCAAGGTGGATACAGAAAAGGAACAGGCACTTAAGATCCAGTTCATTCATTGGATATTGGAACATTCATTGTATACTGGAGTGCTCTAAAGAATTCCAGCCCTGGCTGGTGTGGCTCAGTGGATTGGGCATTGATCTATGAACTGAAATGTTGCTGGTTCGGTTCCCAGTCAGGGCACATGCCTAGGTTGTGGGCTAGGTCCCCAGTTGGAGGCGTGCAAGAGGCAACCAGTTGATGTTTCTCTCCCTTTTTTGAAATCCTTCCCTCCACTCTCTCTAAAAATAAAGAAATAGATAAAATCTTTAAAAAGAAAGAAATTCAGAAGGTTAGTCTATGTTTATAGACTACAGTAAAGCCTGTGACTGCCTGGATCACGAAAAGCATTTGGCTGTCCTGAGGTGTAACCTCTGTCATGGACAGGAAGCCACTGTCAGAACAGAATATACAGAGACAGGATGGTTTCCTGTAGGCGAAGGCGTCAGACAAGGGTGTACTTTATCTCAGGGGTCCCCAACCCCTAGGCCAGGCCAGGCCATGGACCAGGGAGGAAACTTACCTGAGTTCTGCCTCCTGACCCCCCAACCCCTGGTTAATGGGAAAACTGGTCCCTGCTGCCAAAAAGGTTGGGGACTACTGTTTTATCTCCTTATTGGTTTGTTTAATATGTTAGCAGAACATATACAAAAAGTTGGGCTAGACTCAGAGGAAGGAGAAGTGGAAATTGGTGGAAGGAGTATCAATGTACAGTAATAGTTGCTCAATCGATATTTGTTGATGGAGTAAATATTTGTTATCCATTTATCTCACTGCATGCAAACTCCTGAATTCATGCTGGTAGCTTAAATAGTCACCTCAGCCCCTTCTCCGATAATGCCACTCACTGCCACTCCTCTCCTGGAATTTTGACACTTAATATTCCTGCTCAGTGTGGGCTCTGCCCCTTCTCTGGCCCAAGGGTCTCCTGAGGTCTCAGGTGAGAATTTCTCCCTCTTCCTCCTGATGCATCCCATTATGGCCCTTCAGCCAGAGCCCCAGTGGAAGCAGCCCTGGACTCATTGCAAACAGTGATGGCCAGCACGGGACCACCACCCTCCCCAAGCAGGAAGGAAGTGCCGGTGGGTCACATGGACTGAGAAACCACCTTGGGCTCCCATGTCTCAACAGCAGCATGCGTTCGTGTCTGCCAAGTGGTACTTTGTTTTTTTTCCCAGGGAGGTACTTTGGTTCAATCTCAGTCAATCAGTTCAAGTGTCTGTGTGGCCCTGGATGATGTGGCTCAGTTGGTTGGAGTGTAGTCCTGTAGACTGAAAGGTTGCAGGTTCGATTCGCAGTCAGGGCACATATCCAGGTTGTGGGTTCGATCCCCAATCACTCTAGTCAGGGCATGTATGAGAAAGCAATCAACCAATTTCTCTCTCTCTCTCATCAGTAGTTCTTTCTCTTTCTCTCTCTGAAAGCAATGTAAAAAAAATGTCCTCAGGGATGTTCAGTCATTTGGGCTTGTAATAAAGCCCTCTGGTTCAAATCCTCTGGATTTCTGCCTATTTCCCTCCAGGCAGGTTGACACTGAAAACTATTTGTGACCAGTGATTATTTCCTCTGTCCTTCACATCTACCAGGGCTTGCCAACATTTTTAAATCGAGAAATTTCCCATGAAGGCCTGAGGGAGGTGTGGCCTGGGCATTACCAGACCACACCTCCCTCAGGCCTCCCTTCAGTGGGACGGGATTGCAGATCCTTCTTTAGATGGGGCAGATGCCCTGCTGAGGTCCAGTTCCCTCTCTCTCTTTCCCACTGCTTTTCTTTCTTTTCCTGCCTTGCTTTCCAAAGGCTCTAGGAGTACCGTCCAGTATTAGGTGCTTAGCTGCCCTAAGGATGGAAAGACATACAAGTGTCAGCCTTTAAGGAGCTTACAACCTAGACATTGTTGAGGAAAGAACATCCAAATCTGCAGAGAATTAGGAGTTTATTTCAGCCAAATTGCCAACATCGGAGGAGCAAGATCTCAACTGCTTTGGAAAATAAGTTTATGCATTTGAGATTAAAGAGGGAAAAGGAAAGCCTCCATGAGAGTGGGAAATGGGTTGGATTCCAAGATAGTTAAACAAGATCAGGTGCTTTCTTGAGGCGGTTAGGTTCATTTCAACGGTGTTAACCTAGATGCACAGAAATAATTGTCAGTGCTTGCTTAAGGCAAAGCAAAACCTTTCACTAAAAAGTTATATGCCTGGGGTGGGAATACTGTCAACAAACTGTCCTGTGAACAATTTATTATCAGATCACCCTGTAAGGTTACTTTCCCTAGAAACCCTTTTCTATCCACAGCATGTGGAGTAGGGTTTTAAGGTGGTATGGATAAGGGGTAGGGGAGGCATTGCATGGAGAAGGAACAGGGCTAGGGCGGAAGCAGGAGAATGCAGACTATAGGGATAATCTCCCAAGTGGGTAGGTCCATTATCAGGAAGGCAGCACCCCCAGCAACCCCAGCCCTACCAGGATGTGGAGCCGAATCACTTAATTAACAACATGGTCAGATTTGATTAGCAGAAAGTGGAACGGAAGGTGCTGGGCGTTGGAATCACATAGACCTTTGTTTGAATCCTTGGGCCTCTACCATTTGCTCCCACTTCCACGCCTGTTTAAAACTGGGATATGCCTAACTGCTTTATAGCATGGCCTTGAGGATTAAAGGAGAGCGCGGAAAGTGCCTGTACCCTGTTCCACACACAGTAGGGGCTCTGCCAGTAACAGTTCCGGACTCGACCACACCAGACACATAGTCAATGCGACATGAACAATTGGTGCACACACCCAGGAAACTGGTGAGAGGCACCTGCCATCTCAGCTCTGGAGAGTGCAGCATACGGCTGGTCCTGAGCCTCAGCCTCGCGCAACCCTTAGGCAATGTTCCAGCAGTGCGCATGTATAAACCTCGGCCAAGCCGTGAGCACGAACCCAGTGGGCGGGGCAGAGGTGCACATCTGCGCGTGCGCAGACGGCCCGATGGGCGGGACACGGAGTGCAGCTGCGCGTGTGCAGAAGGCCTGGCGGGCTTGAGCCACGAGCAGAGAGCGTGAGGGAGAGGATGAGTGAGACCTGTAGCCGGGCCTCGTTCGAAGTCGGCGCCCTCATTTCTGAGACAGCACTGCCTAGTGAGTAGCCCTGTCGAGGCCTTTTTCTGAGGCGTGAAGAGCCGTCAATATGTGAGAAAGGGCCTGGCTGAGCCCAAGAGGTCCTTGGGTGTGAGGTAACGGCCGCAGCGGCCTGGTGCTCGGGTTTGTTCCGCTTTCCAACCCACCCAGGAGGTTTCCGGTCTGGCAGCTCCTCACCACCCCGCTCAGCTCGCCCCTGAAGTAACCTCGCCAGAAGTTGGGCCCCTTGGGACGCCCAGCACACCCTTTGCCCAACCACAGGGCCACGTGCCTCTCTGTGGCCTGGGGCTCGGGTAGCAGCTACGTGGACCCAGGGAGAGCTGCGGCGGGCAGGAGGGGCCGTGGCGTGAGTGGGCCCGGGCGAGCGCCTGGCCTGTGCCAAGCCGGTGGGGGTCCCCCTCCACGGGCCCCTGAGCAGTGCCGAGGGAGAGAACCTGGGCAGCCGGCTTCACGCACAGCTCGAGCGTTCAGGGGCCCGGCCCCGCGCCCCACCCTCCAAATAATCCTCTCTTTATCCAAAGTGTCTGTTCTGATCTGCAGCCCCAGTGGTGACCCAGGCTTGGTAGTTGCGTGAAAACAAGACTTCTTCCATGGAAGCGTTTCTTGTCGCATCATGTCTTAAAGATTGGAATGAGTTTCTAGTTTGCAAATGCCTGGTCGAACCTTGGAAGTAAATATTTGAGTCACGGCACTTGGTGAGATACCCGCTCAGCCCCTCGGGTTCTTGGATCTTGGCATCTGGGGACATGGATGGGAAGGTTCGAGCACGTGTATTTTGCTGATACATCCTCAACTTTTCTGAACGTTAGCTCTCTCACCTGCACGTCCACAGGTGGCAGACCGGCCACAGCAGCCCACAGTCTACCTGGACTCTCTCACCGGGTGTCTCACGGGCACCTCCAAACTGAGTACGTCCAAGTAAAGACTCAACAGCTTCCCCTCGCAAACTGAACTCTCTAAGTCTCCTTTTTAAAGAAAGTGGTATGTTTATCTTTTATCCTAGTTCAAGCAACCAGGAATGGCCCTCGTCTGTCCCTCACCCCATCAAGTCACCAAATCATGACATCTTCCTAGACATTTTCCAAACCAGGCCGCTTCTCTTTTATTACCGTAGACCAGACGACTCCTGGTTTCTGCCTAGAGCCACAGGAGTCTCCTCACTGGTTCGTTTTCATCTGCTGTTATTCTGGGTTATTCACACATTACAACCAGAGGGTTTTTTTTGTTTTTGTTTTTGGTAACTTACAGCTATGTGGTCATGTCCTTTCTTTTATATTCTTCAGTGCCTTCCTATTGCTCTTAGGATAAACTCCACAATCCATAACTTGGCTTGTAGGGAATGTCCTCATTCTTTTTCTACCTATGCTTTCTCCCTGATCGTTCCAACAGCTTCAAATGCCACCTAAACACTGATGACTCGAGTTTATATTTACATCCCTTGCTCGCTAGGATACCACCCCCTCTGCATATCCATGGAGATGACTAATGGGCCTCTCCAACTTAACCAAAGCAGAACTATTGATTTTTTCCTGCAAATTTCCGCCCCTGATATCTTTCCCCATCTCAGTAAAGGGTATGTACTGATATCCACCTCATAGCAAGAGCCAAAGTAAGTGACATCTTTGATTCCCACAGCTAGTCCATCTGTCTAAAATATACCTCAAATCCAACTGTTCTGTAACTCCTAAGACCCCAAAGTCCAAATCAGCAACATTTTCCTTTTAGACTGCTACAAAAGCTTCCTAACTTGTCTTTTTGCTTCTGTTGTTGTTCTCTTACAGTTCATCCTCCACTGAGCAGCTAGAGTGATATTCCTAAAGCACAAATCATTTCTTTCCTTTTTATAAAACCCTTAGCATAAAATCTGAGTTCCTGATGATGGTCGACAGGCCTTATGTGATCTGGCTCCTGCCTGTCTCTCTGCCTTCATTTCCTCTACTCTGTCTTTCTCTGTGTTCCAGTCACACTGACCTTTCTGTCCATTAATTCACCTATCACAGTGCATCTGTGCTTACTGTTTTTTTGCTGCTTGGAATGCTTTTCCCCTTGACTTTGCATGGTGGTTTCACTTTCTGTTAGGGCCTCAACTCAGTTGGGATCTCTTCTGAAAGGCCTTTGCTGGCCATACTAGCTAAAGCAGCCTCCCAGTCACTATTATAAAATCCTATTTTATTTTCTTCATAGCACTTAAGAGTATTTCAAATTACATTCATGTGTTTATATGTTTATTGTTGCTGTCCACACCTCCTAAAGTGTAAGCCCTTAAAGATGGAATTGTCTCTCATTTCATCTGTGCTCAGAACAGTGCCTGATGCAGAACAGAGCCTGAGGCTCTCAAATGTGTGGTGACTGACTTCACTTGCAGTCTTATGTTATAGAACTGCCCTGTTGTCCACTATGTTCCAGGTTACTATACTTCTCCCTTTTGAAAATGCCATGCTGCTCCCAGCCAAGGACTCCTGCATCTCCTGTATCCTATACCCACTGCAGCACCCCCGTCCCCGCACCTACTCTTAATTTGCGCATCCCTAACTCATACTACTCTTCAGATAGTAGTCACTCAGAGTGCCCCCTCCGCCCCCCCACCCCCGCCACTTCCATCCTAGGTTAGGATACTCTAGGTTAGGTTATGTCCCATACCACCCTATCCTGTTTTTGTTATTAGTTGTTACAGTTAAAATCATTTGTAAGTTTTTGTGGGCAGGGACCAAGTTTTTATTCTTCTGCACTTTATTTCATAACTTAGTTTCTGGAACAGAGTAGACATGCAAATATTTGGTTGATTGAACACAATTTTGAGAGACTCAAATCAGGTAAAAATTAGAGCAGGTAGCATGGAGTGTAAGTTAGCTGAATTTGCCTTGCCTACTTCAACAGAAGTTTTTTGGATCTTGGGAGATAGAGATAGGAAAGCATTGCGTAAACTGAAAGTGATTTATAAATATGAGGTATTTTTTTTCTAAGGTCTATTCACAGTCATATCCCTATGGTTTGATGGTCTTTCAAAGTACAAAGTGTTGTGTTTCCCAGCCACAGTACTATTGGATCAAGTGGTGAGATGAAATACTATTCTGTTGCTTTTCCATAATAAGCAGCACAGTCCTGGACCTGTTTACCAAAGGTGGTTTTTCCATTAGCTTTCATGATGGTTAAGATGGAAGTGGAAGAGGCACTTAGGTGCAAAGAATGACTTAGAGGTTGACTTAGACATTTTTCTGAGTCTATAGAGCTGTCCACTGAGGCCTTTAGATTTCCCTTCAGGGCATCTTCCTACCTCTTTGTTTGGAGGGTAGTTACTCCTTTCTCCCAAACAATTAAAATCTGACACAGTTCCAAGGGCAAATCTATTCCTGAACAAATGCCAATAGCATTTTAAAGATTGTGCCTTACCAAAAAGCATAGGAAGAAATCTAGAGAAAGTGAATGATATCAATAAGTATGGAAGTATCCTGGGAAGCCTCAGGTCAGTCTCTTCCTGTCCCATATTTTAACACTTTTGTTTTTTAAAAGGCTATTTTTTATTGAGTAGCCTATGTGTAGAGCAATACAATAAGCAATTATACATGCATTATTTCATTAACCATTCTAATCACCCTGTAAGGTGATCAGGAAACTGAAAATAGTTCCTTTTGAAAATAAAGCTTGAAAAATAAAAGGAAAAACAAACCAAAAAACCCCAAAACAAAGTGAAAGTAGAGCTTGAAGACAAACACGTGACTGTAACCCTTTATCCAATAAGATATAATTCTGAAAACCTTTTAATTAGAAAATACTAGATTTTGGCTTGCTCTCTACCCAGATTAAGTTTGCTTTGAATCATCCAGAGTTATGAGAGTGACTTTTTGAATTCTGTTATAGTTTAATGAAACAACTGGCTGACTAATGTGTTGTAACTGAAAATGTGTGGGCCAAGGGAGTCAGCAACCTCTGGGGGCTAATCCTGGTTTTATACTGAGTTACGTGAGTTTGTGGAAGTTACTTTCTTCTTTGGTGAGGCACTTCCCTCTTGTCCCCCTGAAACAAAGGGCACTGCAGTATAGGCAACCACAGATCTCTAGTCGGAAATACAGACTTTCGAAGTCTCAGTCTGCTTCAGCAAAGGCAGTCAGACCCCTGAGGCTGGGGCCATGGACGTTTGAAGGTGTGAGGAGTAGTTGGTCACCTGTTCTCAATCCAGTTCTAAAACTTGGGTGCTGGATTCATAGTGTCAGTGGGCTTTCCCTGTTTTGTGGCCCACATTCATTAGTGGTCACAGAGCAAGTGTATTTTTGAACAAATACTTATGGAAGTGCTTTTATTCTTTGACACTGGAAGGTTTTCTCATCAGATAACACCAGAAAAATTGAGCAATGGTACTTCCTTGTGATCGTCTCCTTCCACCTCAGTAGACAATGTCATTATCTTCATGCAGCATTCAGCCCTACTTCAGGTTCTGTGTGCTGACCCAGGTTTTTCTTTATGTGAAACAAATGACCGGACCTTGAAAAAGCTAGCTTTTTCTAACATTGGTGCTAATGTGTCATTTAGGTCTAATTATTGGGGACTTTCAAGGAAAGATTCTTGATTGGGACTTGTCAGATTTTGCAGTGAGATTAAAGTGAATCAGTTTTCCTCTCTCTCTCTCTCTCTCTTTTTCCTGAGGTGAGTCCATGTGTGGATTCTTTTTTTTTTTTTTAATTATATTTTATTGATTATCCTATACAGTTGTCCCATTTCTCCTGCATCATTCCCCTCCACCCTGCACACCCCCTCCCACCCACATTCCCCCCTTTAGTTCATGTCCATGTGTCATAAGTTCTTTAGCTTCTACTGTTCCCATACTATTCTTGCCCTCCCCCTGTCTATTTTCTACCCACCGTCCATGCTACTTATTCTCTGTCTGTACCTTTCCCCCCTCTCTCCTCCTCCCACTCCCTTGTTGCAAACCCTCCATGTGATCTCCATTTCTGTGTTCCTGCTCCTGGTCTAGATGTTTCCTTAGTTTGCTTTTGTTTTAGGTGTGGTTGTTAATATCTGAATTTGCTGTCTTTTAACTGTCCTATTTTTAATCTTCTTTTTCTTAGATAAGTCCTTTTAACATTTCATATAATAAGGGCTTGGTGATGATGAACTCCTTTAACTTGACCTTATGTGCAAAGTGCTTTATCTTTCCTTCCATGCTAAATGACAGCTTCAGTGACAGAGGAATCTTGGATGTAGGTCCTTGCCTTTCATGATTTGGAATACTTCTTTCCATCCCCTTCTTGCCTGTTAAGTCTCTTTTGAGAAATCAGCTGACAGTCTGATGGGAACTTCTTTGTAGGTGACTCTGCTTTTATCCCTTGCTGCTTCTAGAATTCTCTCCTTCATTTTAATCTTGGCTAATGTAATGATGATGTGCCTTGGTGTGTTCCTCCTTGGGTCCAACTTCTTTGGAACTCTCTGAGCTTCCTGGACTTCCTGGAAGTCTACTTCCTTTGCCAGATTGGGGAAGTTCTCTTTTATTATTTGTTCAAATAAGTTTTCCACTTGTTGCTCTCCCTCTTCTCCTTCTGGTACCCCTACAATTCAGATGTTGGGATGTTTAAAGATGTCCTGGAGGTTCCTAAGCCTCTCCTCATTTTTTTGAATTCTTGTTTCTTCCTTCTTTTCTGTCTGCTTGTTTCTTTCTTCCTTCTGGTCCACTCCATTGATTTCAAGTCCCAGTTTTCCTCCCATCACTATTGGTTCCTTGTGCATTTTTCTTCAT
Organism: Anoura caudifer; assembly: GCA_004027475.1. Taxonomy (NCBI): domain Eukaryota; kingdom Metazoa; phylum Chordata; class Mammalia; order Chiroptera; family Phyllostomidae; genus Anoura; species Anoura caudifer. The sequence continues at coordinate 201,800 of PVKU01000055.1, read as the reverse complement.
TTCACTTATTGTAGCCTTCATTTTTTCATCTAATTTGCGACCAAAATCAACCAAGTCTGTGAGCTTCCTAATCATCAGTGCTTTGAACTGTGCATCTGATAGGTTGGCTACCAGTGCTATGAGCTCTGCATATGATAGGTTGACCACCTCCTGGTCACTCAGATAAATTAGCTCCGGGGCCCCAGTCTGTTCTCCCATTTGAGCCATCCTTGGTTTTGTTTTTCTTGTTTTTGTTTTGTTTTGTTTTGTTTTGTTTTGTTTTGTTTTTGTCTGTTGTGGCTGTTCAGTTTTCCTCTCTTGAATTTGCTTTTCTAGTGAAGCATTCATAAAGAAACTTGAAATCTATCGAAACAGATAATGTTTATATAATACTCTAGAGCAGTAATCCCCAACCTTTTGGCACCAGGGATTGGTTTTGTGGAAGACAATTTCTCATGGACCCCGGTAGGGGGTGAGGGGGTGGTTTCAGGATGATTCAAGCACACTACATTCAAGCTCACCTCCTGCTGTGTGGCCTGGTTCCTAACAGGCCCGGACTAGCATGGAGGTTGGGGACCCCTGCTTTAGAGTTTATGAAGTACTGTTTTATAGCATGATCTTGTTCAGTACCTGCAACAATTCCGGGAGTAGGTGGGATCCCCATCTGTAGATGTAGAAACTGACCAATGAAGAGGCTGAAGTGTTCAGGGTTTAATAACTAGTAAGAGGCAGTGCTAGGATCCAAGCATTGGTCCTCCAATTCCATATCTTAGGTCTTTCCCGCTTTTATGTCTATCCTATTTTGCTTCTAACTTTTCTTCTTTTGTTTTAGAGCTGTCATGTTTTGTGGCCACTTAAAAATAGGTTGAGATCCTATCTCTTCATCTGCAAGATCTTATCAACTTACTGATAGTCCCAGGGACATAGTGTCGCCATAACTGCAATACTCATGTTGGAAAATAACGTTGTGGAATCTTTGAGCCACCTACTAGTGCTACACTACTACTACTATGTGGTTGTTTTGGGTTATTCTGTCTAATCTTTATTTCCAAACAAGGTTATTCATGTGTGGTGTTTGTTTCTGCAGCCAGCAATTAACAGGAACAGGCCCCAGGTAGAAGAGGGCTGTTTTTACTTCTTTCAGCCAGCCAGCCATAGCTCATCACATGAAGCTTCCTCTCTGGAGTGTCATTTCCAGCAAATGTCCTTCATTTCGTCTGCTCTGAGGCCTTCAGCCCTCAGTCTGTAGAGATAAATGACTGCATTTTTTGAAGAATCCTTTATATAACTGAGATCTAAATTTTTGTGGCATCAACCAAAGTCTCACTAGGTGGACTCCCTGCCTACTTAGGAAACTCACCTAGAACCAGAAAACACCATCAAATCTAGCCTGAGTTCCTGCTGTGCCTTGCCATGGAGAATCAGCAAGAATTTTCTCAGGATATGAACAATATTTCACCTTTAGTAACTCTGCAGTTGGCACCAACTAGTTCTTTTCACTTTTGACCGCAATTCTAGTCTAAATAATCCCCTGGGCTCTGGCTCCAACCTCTGGTCAGCAGCAAGATCAGACACTGGGATATTTCTTTACTGGCATCCCCAGGCTTAAACTTTGGAAATTGTGGGAAATTCCATTCTTTGGCCACATAGATCTTCTGACTTCAACATACAAGAGTTTTCCCTGCTGAGTAGAAATGGTGTTGGCAATATAGAGTAACAAATAATGAAAATAGTCCTTCATGTGTGAATAATATTTAGTACTTAAAAATGATGTTATATTTTTTTCTCCTTTCTAAGATCCTCTGGAAGCAGAGTGGAAAAGTGGTTAAAAGCATCAGGTCTGGATTTATACTGGTCTCAGTGTGAGTCCCATTTCCAACATTCAAAGCTGTGGAGGTTACTTCAGCTCTCAGTGTCAGTTTCCTCATCTGTCAAATTTACCACTTGTCTCATAGGCTTATTGTGAAGACTGAGATAAGAGGGCATGAAAAAATTATTATTGTATAAATAAGAAAACCAAGGCCAAGAGAAACTAAGTAGAGACATTGGAGCTGAGATGTAAACCTAAATTGTTCTCACTTTGTGTCTTTCTCATCTCAGCTTCCTCTGAAGTCAGTACCTTGCATTGTGTAAAGATAGCTTTGATCCTCAACAACTGTGGACCTCTTATTCTCATTATTTATCATTTAAACTTCTAAATGAAGAGACAGAAAGTGCAGGGTTTATTATTTCTACTTTACAAAGAAAAAAGAGGCACCAGAGAATCCTAATAACTTAGAAAAATATAGTGTGCTTGATTCCTAGCTCTTAGCACATACCAGTTGCCCTCTCCAAGGAGAAGAGACATGGTATCCCTTTTTTATCTTTCCCCTTTCCTTTCCTAAGGTTCCTACATTGGGGACCTTAATTAGGCAGAGATTCTGGAATAGGAAAAGTAAAACTAGTAAGTGCTAGGAGGATAGTGGGCACTCTTGTTTCACAAGAGATAAAGAGGGAGAGTGACTGGGAGGTAGGGAAGGTGAGGCCTTCCTCAGCATCACTGAGAAACATTAGTGTACATCCTTATTTGCTGCGTTGGCTGTGGCAGGGAGCAGGGCTCCTCCCTTAACTGCATGTAAAATGAATAGCAGAGGTCTTATTAATTGTGCCACTTATTGGTATAGTCTTTGGTTTGTTTTGTGGTGTGACCTGAGCCCTGTTCACACTGGCCTACATTACAGGGAAAATGAGGACAAGGGCAGAGGATAGATTCAAGAGATATTTGGGGATAGATATTGAAGATGTTAATTGATTTTAGAGAGAAAGGAAGGGGGAGAGAAACATCCGTGTGAGAAACATTAATTGGTTGCCTCCCGTATGTGCCCTGACCAGGAATTGAACCAGCAACTGTTTTAGTGCACAGGATGATGATCCAACTAACTAAGCCACCCGGCCAGGGCTGAAGATAGATATATAATGCTAATAAAGACAAACCCTGCGAGTCATCAGATGATAGTACTATTCTCATGAAAGAGAGGTAATTTACACAAGCTTCTAAGATAAAGCAAGCTTGCTCAGGACTTTTGACTTCAAGTGAAGGGATTGTCCCAGAACACCATGTGTCCTCCGTGTGCAGGTAGCAGAATGGTCCAGGTAATTAATATCAGAACTGACCCTGGGACATAAACAATGGTGCTGAGGGTTGGACATTTTACTCATAAACAGTGCTACAGGTTGGGCAGGCTCACTTTCCCATACATAAGGAGACATCTTTGGTTTTTTCATATTTCTCTAATATTTCTCTTATAGACTATCGTTCGGAAGCAATGAGTTTAAAACCCTTCACCTATCCGTTTCCAGAGACAAGATTTCTTCATTCAGGATCTAATGTATATAAATTCAAAATCAGATATGGCAACAGAGTCAGGTAAATTTAAAGAGGGTTGGGGGTGGAGGGATCAAGCAAAAAAGTCACGGACACAGACAGCAGTGTGGTGATTGTGGAGCAGGGGAGGAGGTGGGTGGAGGTATAAGGGGGATGAACGGTAGTGAGAAAAAATACAATGAAAATAAACTATTAAAAAAGAAAATTAAATTCAAATAAAAAATCAGATATGGCAACAGCTTCAGGTAAATTTAAAGCTGGGGGGGTGGGTAACCTTTGCAAACAGGTTAGCGCATTTTCCCACAGGTCGACCTTTCTCTGCCTTTGCCCAGTCCAGGAAACTGGCTGAAGTAGTACCTTGTAGGTTTCTTTGCGAGTTATTTTATTTTTCATATATTATATATTATTTGTGTAAGTTTCTAAACTAGTGATGTCATGACTTTGGGGAAGTGTGTCTTAAAATTTTTTCATCTCAGGACTCTTTGCACTCTTAAAATTATTGCATATCCCAAAGTTTTTGATTACATGGGTTATTCCTGTCAATATTTATCATATAAAAATAAAATGTAAAAATTAAAATATCATACTTATTAATGTAAAAATAATATGTCATAATTTTTTTTTATTGATTTTAGAGAAAGAGGAAGGAAGAGAGAGAGAGAGATTTGTTGTTCACTTATTTATGCATTCATTGGTTGCTTCTTGCAGGTGCCCTGCCCAGGGATTGAACTCACAACCCTGCTGTATCTGGACAATGCTCTAACCAACTGAGCCACCCAGTTAAGGCTACTGTGATAATTTTTTTTTAAGGTTAATTGCAGTGTGGAATCTGAAATTATATCAATGAACTTTTTGAACTCTGCTACATTAAGATTCATTGGTCTCTCTTGTTTTTTTGTTTTTGTTTTTTTTTAAAGGTTTTATTTATTTTAGAGGGGAAGGAAAGGAGAGAGGGAGAGGAATATCAATGTGTGGTTGCCTCTCATACGTCCCCTGCTGGGAACTGGCCTGCAACCCAGGCATGTGCCCTGACTGGGAATCGAACCGTGATCCTTTGGTTCACAGGCCCGCACTCAATCCACCAAGCTACACCAGCCAGGGCTGTTCTTTGAATGAATATTTTACCTAGAATGATTTTGTAATGTAATGCATTTCATTGGTCACTTGGAAAACATTGGTTCACTGACTTACTCAGATCATCCAAATGTCAACACATTTCATTATACAGGAATACCTCAGAGATATTGTGGGTTCAGTTCCAGACCACTACAATAAAGCAAGCTATAATCTTTTTGCTGGTAGAGAGTTTTGCCTTGAATTTGTAAAAAATGCAACAACTGTGAAGCACAGTAAAGCAAAGTACAATAAATGAGATATGTCTCTACAATATAAAAAAAATCATATTTGTTAATATCACTACCAGTCTCATGAGAAACCTGATAATCTCGTAGTGGTGGACAGAGGTTTTCCAAAGTGCAAATTTTTGCTTGAAATCCCAAAATTTATCACTGACAGCAAATACTATCAGTTGTCATTTGACAATAAATACCTTAATTGATAAGCTCACTGTTCATTTTTGAGAAAATGTCACATTACCAAGTCTAATAACAACCGTAGTTTGTATGTCAGCCGACCATCCAAGTCAATCGCAGTCAGTCAAAAGAGCAGATAGCTCAGTTTGCAGCCTAATCGCACGAGTGCTTTTCCTCCAGACAACGCTGATGTTTCTGTAGGCACAGGAGTGCTTTCTGCACACTTGCCGTTTTATCCTGTAACATATTAAAAAGGCATGTATTCAAGGGTTGGGATTTTATAAAATTACTAAATTTTTACTGCTTCCTCAAGGGTATGAAATGAAGCTGGATTTTTTTTTTCTGTGTGGCAGTAAAGGTTACTGTAACTGCTAGTACAGTTTAGTGCAGCTGGCTGGATTTATGCTAAGATACCAGCAGTTTTGCTCACCGTTGCTTTTGCATTAATGATTACAAATGTTAACCCAGTGGAAAAGGCAAATAATATCTTAGTATTCTGAAAACAATGTTTGCCCTTGGAGACCTCTTGAAAGGGTCTTGATGACCCGTAGGGATCATCAGACTATACTTGACTACAAATGGTCTACCAAATTAGTAACTTTCACAGTGGCAATTCCAGGTCTTGGCAGGTTAGCGGAGAAGGTATTTCCGAGAATTGCCTTGTGCCAGTTCTCAGACCACACCATCAAGGTGATCACTTCCTCCCATGAGCCCTGGGTCAGCACACATACTTGTTATTTAGTCATGTTTCTTTAGCTCAGTGGAAGTGTCATTTTTGCTCTGCTGTCTACTGTCTCCAGAGCTTTCCTTCTTGGCCTACTGATCTCTTGTTTGTTTACCTTCTAGAAGGGAAGATGTAGAAAATAAGGAAGTCATCGTCCAGGAGCTGGAGGTAGGGAAAGAAGCTGACAACTTCTGGGAAAGTTGTTCTTCTAAGGATGCATCTATATCCAGATTTTAATTATTTCTTACCAACTGAGTCACAATTCCACTTGTTTGCTTGGCTTCTCCCTGCCACATTTCCTCTGCAAAGAAATTTTACTGTTTTTCCAGGGAAATTAAAGCCTGTATCCTTTTTCAGTTTTCCTAGTTGAAGTGTCAGCACCTTTGAGGCTGAGAGTTATTTTGTTTCTACCAGCGTTCCCAGCCACAGGCAGCTCTCTTGTGGCAGCTGGCAAAGCGAGAGCTTCCGGAGGACTGGGTGGAGTACCGCCTTCCAGTGCTCTGGGAAACCTCATCATCCCAACCACTGCCTGGTACTTGACGTTCAGGAAACTGAATTGTAAATACACAGACAAGGCTGCCGTGTCTTCATCTTAATTGGAAACATTTGCCATTGCTTTATTCCCACTTTATTTTCATTCCTTTTCTATCCAGCTCCTCTAGCTTTAGGTTTTCACACAGGAAGAAGACTGAACAGGTGGACATTTTTGTAAATTGGTAAAAGCACTGAACAGGGGGCTGAGCAGCTAATTAGTGGTGTAATCCTCAGCAAATCATTTATCTTTCTGGGTCTTGATTGCCTCATAGATAAAATGAGAGTTTAAAAGATTTTATTTATTTATTTACAGAGGCGGGAAGGGAGGGAGAAATATTGGTTTGGTGCCTCTCATATACCCCCAAATGGAGACCTGGCCTGCAACCCAGGCATGTGTCTTGACCAGGAATTGAACATGTAACATTCCAGTTCACAGACTGGCACCCAATCCACTGAGCCATACCAGCCAGGGCTATGAGAGTTTTAAAGTTCTTTAATCTCTTATAACTTCACAACTCAATGATTTATGATTATTGTGGTTTAAGACATATGCTGCCACATTTCAAAGAATTCAAATATAATTAAATACACAAAACTGTGAAAACCAAAAATTTGCCTCGTAGCCCTAAAGATACCTATGGCTCTTTGGCTAAACATTGAAACACACATTAGGATCTTGCAGGACCTCAGAAACATCATTATAAATAACAATATAGGACCATGGCAGTTTTTCGCTTATTTTAATTGTGAGTAGAGCAGAATTCACTTTGCTCCAGTTAATTTGGGCAGAGAAGAGCTCAAGGTGGCATAGTAAAGTGGAGAGAGCATAGCCTTTAGAACCAGTCAAACCTGGATGTGAATTCCAGTTCTGCCTTCACAGAGGGACTTTGGGCAAGTGACCTACCTTCTCTGAGTCTGTTTTCTCACCTGTCAATGAGGTTGATAAATAGAGCCTGTTTTCAGGGTTGCGGTGAGGACCAGAAATAGATGTGTGCAACGCCTACCACATAGTAGCTCAATAAATGCCAGCTAGACAGCGTTTATGTACGTATATAATCATATTCATGTTCTCAAAGTGCTTTTTATATGTTCTCTTTCTCTTGCTTTCATTGGTTTTGAGGCAGGAACTGTTATTCTCTTTCAGTCATTTAGAAAACATTTATTGATAGGCACTATACCTTAATTGTTAAGACATGCCTAGGTTCATATCTTGGCTGTACCGTTACTAACTATGAAACCTTGAAAAAGTCATTCCATCTCTCTTTGTCTCAGTTTCCTCATCTGTAAAATGAGGATAATATATGTCTGTCTCATAGGGTTTTATGAGAGTTAATATGTATCAAAACAATAATACTTGCCATTGTGATTACTTAATAAATATATGGATAAGCTAGATACTGTGCTTAGTACAGAGAATACAAAGATAAATAAGACACAGTTTCTATCTTCTGTGAGCCCAAATGTGATGGAAACAAGGCTTAGATGAAATGACAAAGCTAGAACTGACATTCAGTTTTTTTCCCCATAGAAATCTAGTAGTCTTTTTATGATACCAAATTGTTTAATTAGTATATACTGGCAAGCACAGGTTAATTAGAGATTAATCAATTAAGATTTTTGAAGAGTAGAAGAAAAGGTTTAACTTAAGCAAAGGCAAAAGAACTTACATCAGTAAATACCAGTACTGTTCATTCAGTATACGTTTACTGGAGACCTATCCTGTGTTATCCACAATGGTAGGTAGATACCACAGAGGGGACACTAAAATAAATCAGTATACCAGGTCTGTCTGGAAGGGATCCAGCCATGTAATATGAAAAAAAGAGAGACATTTGTTGAAGAAGGTACAAGATAAAAGAAACATACATAGGACAGTGATGCCTCAGTCTCCTTCAAAGTAGACACCTTCAGACCTCACATAGTTCTCGCAGTCACCATTAGCCGCCCTGTCGTATTTTCCTGAATCTCATTGATGATCTGAAATCTCTTCCCTTTCAAAGGTGATTTTAGTTTTGGGAAAAGCCAGAAGTCACAGGGCACCAAATCTGGGCTATAGGGGGATTGAGTCACCTTGACGATTTGATGTTTTGCCAAAAAACTAACAAGATGTGATGCATGAGTGGGTGCATTGTCAGAATGAAGCTGCCAATCACCAGTTGCCTATAGCTTCAGCCTTCTGAATCATCTGAATAGTTCCAGGGAGAAATGTTCAAGCTTAATGCAAAACCTGGTGCAGATTTGTTGCTCTACTCACTCAGGCATTTTGAATGCAACAGCCTCACAGTACACATGCACACTCAATGGCATCTACCACTCCCACTGACCAGTACAGTGAAGTCATCGTTGTTATGCATGTGCATTCCAGTCCACTCTCCTTGGCTGCCAGGCAGGTTTTATCAATGTCATGCAAACCATTCTGGTTATGTTAACAATGGCTGGACTTTTTCTTGACAGACCTTGTATAGTCTACCAAGGAGATTTCTCAGTCAGGAAAATAAAACATATGTACATGGAATGTGGTAAAGGCCCAAAGCTAATTACTGTGCATTTTGAGACTAACAGTTAATCACAACTTGGAAAATCAGGGAAGATTTTCTGGAGATGGCTTTGAACTCTACCTTAAAGGTAGGTGGGATTTGGATATATGCTGATGAGTGGAAAGGGCATTTTAGGCAGAGGGAACAGACTACACAAGAGCATAGAAATGGAGATGCAGACGGAAGACACATTCAGGGGACAGCAAATAGTTCAGCTTTAATAGGATATGGGGTGTGTGAAGAGCCATGACAAGTATAAATGGAAAGATTCACTGAGGCTAGAGAAGATTAAAGTCATTTCTGTTTTTTTTTTTTTTTTCAGGACTCTATTCGTGTGGTCTTGGGAAACCTGGACAACCTGCAGCCATTTACTACAAGACACTTCATTGTATTTCCCTGTATCCTTTCTTTTCTGCATGGGAGTGAGCTACAGTGCAAATTGTTGATTCAAATAGAAGTACCAAACCTATAGGCAGTTTGGAGGGTGGGTCAGGGAAAGGAGAAAGAGTCTTATCCCTAAAATAGTACTCAGGTATTCGTACTGATGTCTTCCCTCATTCCTTAGCACCATTTCCCAGATAAAAGCAGATGGGAGAGAGTGTCCCACCTGAAATTCAAACATGGGGAAATTGCCTTGGTCCCCTATCCATTTGTTTTGACTCTATACGTGGAGATGAAATGGTTTCATGAAAACCTGTCACCTGGTAAGTAGAACACTGGAAGTGTGGGTGGCAGAGAAGAGAAGGGGGGGAGGTGGAAGCTCCGTGGATTAGCGGTGCCAGCTGAATATAGCAAAAGGTCAGCCAGACTAGGCTCTGTTTCCACACTGTGTGGAGGTCAGAAGTGTGTGCTCCAAGCCAGACTGCCTGGTTCAGATCCTGGTAGCTTTGTCACTTAATCTGTGTGCCCTAGGTAAATTTCTTAATCTTTCTGTGCCTGCTTTGTGAAATCGTGAAGAATAATAATAACACCTATCTCTTTGAGTTGTTAAAACCATTAAATGTATAAATACTGGAAGATGGAAAGTAAATACAAAGTCTGACAGAATGACCACTCAGTGGAAGAGACCTATTATATAAATACTTTCTTCCATTTTAGAGTATTCTGTGACTTCCACTGAATATCTTAAAGTGGTATCTCCCAGTTTTTAACCTCTAAGGGCCATCACTCTTTACTCATAGAGGGACAAGTAGACACCTGCCAGTTTGATTTGGGAAAGGGTGTGAAGGCCTTGCCGCAGAATATCTCCCCAATTAATTTGCCACTGATGCCTGAAGTTCCACCTTTTGTTTCATAGTAGGGACCCCCCAAATAAGTGACATATTGTTAGGACATGGTGTGAAGCAAACTCCGGGATTTTCAGCTTGTAGGTGATAATAGTTCTAAAACAGGGGAGGAATAGATTTTTGAAGACTCTGTATTTCTAAGATAAGTGGTACCAGGTGGAAGGGAGAAGGTCGTACATGGAGGTTTTGTGCGGGACGGTTTTGAGAAGTAAAACGGTAGCCAGAAATCCAACTTGATCCATTATGACATTTAAATTTCCTGTTGCAGGAAAACCAATAAATGACAGTGCTCTTGGATTGGTAAGTTGCCTTTTGTATGTAATGTGAAAATTGCCTTTATTGCTTCATGTTGTAAAAAAATCCTGCTCTAGTCTCTTTCTTTAACTTTGTCCCTTGTTGCTGCCCAGGTCCAATCAGAATTGTATGCATGAAACCATCTCTTTCCCTTTGGCTAGATTAAGACAGTCTCTAACAGAATGTCTGCCCTGCTTGCAAAGCTGGCAAAGTCGCCTTTGGTATCTTAAAGGTGGGGCATTCACTGTGCCCTCCTGAACTGTGGGTACCTCTGGAAAAGAGGAGTCACAGGCATCTGGTTCCTCTCTGAAGGTCCTAACTGAGAGGGAGGCAGCAGGAGCCATGAGGAAGAAACGAAAACGCACGGAAGTGTCCAGCTCCCCCAGCAAGCCCGGGCTGGACAGGTCAGTGGGGTCAGGAGAAAGTCAAAATCCTACATTCCAGTTGTGCTTTGCCAGCGGTTGCTGCTAGTTGATCTTGTCCTTGAGCGAGTCACTTTCTCAGGGTTTCATTGGTACCTGGCTATTCCAGTGGGTGGGAGCAAATTGGTGTTTACAGTGTAATTTGAACAGTACCTTCTTCAGCAAAATAGGATTCTTGTGTTTATTAAGATGAAGGCTGAGGAAAAAATGCAATCAGATCTATACAAGTACACCCAAAATATATTCAGTGAGTACTTACTATGGTTGTACTACCAAAAAAACGCAGAAGACACAAGATTTAAAAAGTTCCAGGATATAAGGACATAGGGAAACCTTCAAGAGAGTAAGAATGAATAAAATGTAATTCTCTCTTGCCTAGTGAGCAGTAAACTTTTAGAACTCTATGTTAATAGATAGTCCAATCTAAAATATAAATGTCTGCAAGAGGGTATGTAACAATTATTGGGTGAGGTGCTGTGCTATTAAGTGGAATATGAGTATATCCCTAATATGTTGAAGTTGCTATTGAGGAGGCTACTTATTTTCTTCTTCTGATTCTCTGTCAGGGACAGAGTGAGTCAGTAAGACAGTTCAGTCATTCTAATTAGCACCCAGAGAGGGCTGCTGGAATAATCCAAGGTGTGGTTTGCTCCCCAGCCCAAAGTGCTGTCAGCCCAGGTTCACACACAGCAGGTGCTTTTTCCCCCGGGACTGTGTAGGCCCCAAGACAGTCAAGAGCAGTGAAGGTGGATCTCAAGGAAGCCGAGTCCTACATCCTCCTAATGCACATGGCCCTCGGGTTAGGAAGCTCCTTTCCCGGCCAGGCAGCATGTGAGGGTGCTTGGAGATGTGAAGCTTTGTGTGGTTCCACTTCACTCAATTTACCGTGGAGGTGAAACTTCACGTCTTCCCTTTCTCTGAGTTTGTATGCAGCATCAGGTATTTCAAAATCTGATACCTGCTGTCAATCCATTTTCCTTTTCTCAACCACTAGATCCCTAAATGTCTCAAATTAGGATTCTACTGTGAATTAAAGCATCACCCAAAGGGAATTTGGCCACACAATTTAGTCTGCAGGCCAGGAGTGGTATAAAAATAGCCAACCTGCTGAAATATTCATTTGAGCCACGTTTGCTTGAATGTGGCAATGTTGTTTCTGCCAGTAACAATTCCTGGGTTTTTCCCCCCACCTCAGGGCCAAAATGAGGACTTCCAGCCAAGGTCCCAGCAAAAAGAAGCTCCCTATGGAAACCAGCAGGGTAAGCACAACAGTGGAGGCTTCGAGGCTCTTGACTGATCCTGCTGTGTTACAAGCAAGTCAGGATTCCTGTTACCGGCACATCTTGGTTCTTACTACAGGCTGAATTGACTGAACTGGTTCTCAGGTTTCGCCATTTGCAGAATTACAGTCAACCATTCTGTCCTTGCCAGAACCTGTCCCAACTGTAGCTGCATGACACTATACACGTCGATGAATCCTTTTAAGAGTTCTTTTCTCAGCTGAAAAGGCCACTTCTTGTACTCTGCAGTTCAAATAAGAAAATAGGGCTGTTGAACTGAGGTAGGATCCACTATAGGATTTTCTCTTTAGAAACCTTTTTGCCTTCATCTACACTGGGGTCTGAGGCTCGGAACATCTAGTTTTCACAAACAAACTAGGCACATAACAGCGCGGGACAGTGGTAAGAGAAAACTTATTTAAAGCAGGATGGGCTGGCCCCAATAGTATTTCATTTTATTTGTGAGGTCTGTTCTCCGTTTAGATCTTCATGTATCTGCTACTCCATTTCAGGGCTTGTTTTCCGTAGTAGTCTCTAAGTAGTCTCTAAAATAACACCTTTTTTCTTTTCCTTCTCTCTTGAAATAGCTGTTATTTATACTTTCTCTTCTGTCTATCCAAAGTAGTTCTGACCTTAAATATCCACACATTCTTAACTTACCTCCCTTGCCTTCCCAGGACTCATTACATGATCAGTTAGCAAGCAAACATTTATATGTACATTCATTCAGTAAACTTACTCAGTGTACTATGTGCCAAGGAGTAGGGAGCCACAGCTGGTGTGGCTCAGTGAATTGATTGCCAGCCTGTGAACCAAAGGGTCACTGGTTCAATTCCCAGTTGGCACATGCCTGGGTTGCGGGCCAGGTCCCCAGTAGGGGTTGTATGAGAGATAACTGATTGATGTTTCTCTCACACATTAATGTTTCTCTCCCTCTCTTTCTCCTTCCCTTCCACTCTCTCTAAAAATAAATAAACAGTTAAAAAAAAAGAACTAGGGATAGCACACCCTCTCCTAAACAACCCAACTGTGTGATTACTGATAGATGTGCTGTGTGAAGGAGTACAGGAAGCGCAGGATACAAAGGGACTGCAGGGGAGAACCTCACCCAGACTGGGTGGCTTCCTGTATTAGATCAGAGAATTAAAGCTAAGAGGAGAGAGTACAGTGCTTTGGTGACTGCAAGCCAGTGCCCCTGCAGCTTGGAGTTACTGTCAAGATTACAGGACTCCCTGTAAAGTATTTTTAAGTAGGAAAGTGAAATGATTTTCACTCCTAAATGATTATTCTGTCTCCTGTTTGCAAGGCATTGTGTTAGATGCAGGGATACACCCAAACACGTAAAATTGGGTTTCTTTCTAGGAGTGATTGTGTAGTTGGAGGAAGAGTGAATTCTCTGGCGCTCAGACTTCTGCCTGTGTAGGCAGGTGTGGGCTACAGGGCTTCTTTGTGCCGTGGCCAACTAGCCCATGGAGTGATTTTAGGCAGATCGTTGCCCCCTTCTATCCTCTCTTCCTTTTGGGAGGGAAGAAGAACTGAAAAAATACAAGAGGAGTATGTGAAGCTCTAAAGAACGAAGACACTCTATACAGTCAACATAGTCGCTGTTACAGGAACATTTCCTTCACTCCCTACCTTTTGTGCCTTCCTATTCTTAGTTTGACAGATCATCTCCCTCAAGAACTGTACGCACAGTTTCTTATTCAACATAATTACCTTTCAGCCTGATACTGAATTTAGAAAAAACTCAAAGCAAAAAACCCCAAAAAGAACATGTTTATTGGTTTTGACTCAAAGCCCAAAGACAGTCTCCATTGTAGACCCTGTTCCCAGAGAGAGGATTTCTCCTGAATTAAAGTGATCACAGTGACTTTCAGTGTGAGCCACTTGAGCTGGAAAAATTGAATTTGCTCCTATGGCCCAGTGCTTAATATTTTCTCTGCCCTTTAGGGGAAGTTAAGGTGTAGGATCACCATGTGGATTATACCTGTCTGAACACATTGAAAGCCTGAGTGGGGAAAGCTTAGAAGAATACAACACATATCTGAATAAGGTCTCTGGTTCCATAAAAGGTGTTTTGAGGAGAACGGGAAGGAAGAGCAGACTCATTCCCTTTCTTACCCCATGTCCTAGACCTAGAGATCCAGACGTTAGAATAAAAAAATGGGAGAACAGATGAATGGTCCAGAAGTGAAACATGTTGTCACGTGTATAGTTTTGTTTGTTTGCCACCTCTGTCTGAACTGCACTTCTAAGCAGATCTGGCCCTGAACATACAGAGGACAACCTGCATTTGGTTTTTAGGGTATTGTGTCCTGTTGGATGTCCCAGGTGATACCTTCAGTCTTTTTTTTTTTAATTATATTTTATCAATTATGCTATTAGGGTTGTCCTGATTTTTTTCCCTTTCCTCCCTCTACCCAGCACCCCCTTACTCCCTCACACAATCCCCACACCATTGTTCATGTCCATGAGTCCTGCATATAAATTCCTTGGCCACTCCATTTCCTACTGTACTTCACATCCCCATGGCTATTCAGTAACTATTTGTGCTTCTTAATCCCCTCACCTCTTCACCCACTCCCCTACAGCCTACTCCCATCTGCCAACCATCAAAACTCTCTCCCTGTCCATGATTCTGTCTCTGTTCTTGTTTGCTTAGCTTGTTTTTTAGATTCAGTTGTTGATAGATATGTGTTTTTGCCATTTTATTCATAGTTTTGATCTTTTTCTTAAATAAGTCCCTTTAACATTTCATATAATAATGGTTTGGCAATGACGAACTCCTTTAATTTTTTCCTGTCTGGGAAGCTCTTTATCTGCCCTTCGATTCTAAGTGATAGCTTTGCTGAGTGGAGCAATCTTGTCTGTAGGTCTCTGATTTTCATTACTTTGAATACATCTTGCCAGTCTCTTCTAGCCTATAAAGTCTCTCTTGAGATAGTCTTATGGGAAATCCTTTGTAGGTAACTACTTTTCTCTTGCTGCTTTTAAGAATCTTTTAAGGTTAAGATTTATCTTTAACCTCTAGCATTTTTTAAAAATATATTTTATTGATTATGCTATTACAGTTGTCCCATTTTTCCTCATCATTCCCCTCCCACCCACATTCCCCCCCTTTAGTTCATGTCCATGTGTCATAAGTTCTTTAGCTTCTACATTTCCCACACTATTCTTGCCCTCCCCCTGTCTATTTTCTACCCACTGACCATGCTACTTATTCTCTGTACCTTTTCCCCCTCTTTCCTCCTCCCACTCCCTTGTTGCTAACCCTCCATGTGATCTCCATTTCTGTGTTTCTGTTCTAGCTCTTTGCTTAGTTTGCTTTTATTTTAGCTGTGGTTGTTAATATCTGTGAGTTTTTGTTTTAGCTGTGGTTGTTAATATCTGTGAGTTTGCTGTCTTTTTACTGTCATATTTTTTATCTTCTTTTTCTTAGGTAAATCCCTTTAACATTTCATATAATAAGGGCTTGGTGATGATCAACTCCTTTAACTTGACCTTATCTGAGAAGCACTTTATCTTCCCTTCCATTCTAAATGAAAGCTTTGCTGGAGAGAGCAATCTTGGATGTAGGTCCTTGCCTTTCAAGTTTTCAAATACTTCTTTCCAGCCCCTTCTTGCCAGTAAGGTCTCTTTGGAGAAATCCGCTGACAGTCTGATGGGAACTCCTTTGTAGGTGACTCTGCTTTTATCCCTTGCTGCTTCTAGAATTCTCTCCTTCATTTTAATCTTGACTAATGTAATGATGATGTGCCTTGGTGTGTTCCTCCTTGGGTCCAACTTCTTTGGGACTCTCTGAGCTTCCTGGACTTGCTGGCAGTCTGTTTCCTTTGCCAGGTTGGGGAAGTTCTCCTTCATTATTTGTTCAAATAAGTTTTCCACTGGTTGCTCTTCTTCCCCTTCTGGTATCCCTATAATTTGGATGTTGGGATGTTTAAAGAGGTCCTGGAGGTACCTAAGCCTCTCCTCATGTTTTTGAATTCTTGTTTCTTTTCTGTTTGGTTGTTTCTTTCTTCCTTCTGGTCCACTCCATTGATTTGAGTTCCAGTTTTCCTCTCATCTCTATTGGTTCCCTGTGCGTTTTTCTTCATTTCACTTATTGTAGCCTTCATTTTTTCATCTAATTTGCGACCAATATTGACCAATTCTGTGAGCATCCTGATCACCAGGGCTTTGAACTGTGCATCTGATAGGTTGGTTATCTCTTGGTTGCTTAGATGAATTGGCTCTGTGGCTTTGATTTGTCCTCCAGTTTGAGCCATTTTTTTTGGGGGGGGGGTAGTCTGGTTGCGGCTGTTACATAGTGAGGGGTGGAGCCTTAGATGTTCCCCAGGGCAGGGCAGCCCAGTCGCTGGGTAGTAACGCTGTATGTGGGGGCAGGGTCCGAGAGGGAACAATGGTGCTTGCTCCACTCTCTCGGATTCCAGTCCCTTCCTCTGCTTCCCCTTCACCTGGATTATCTGCGCACAAATGTGGGACAACCTGGTCAGCCAGCCGCCTTGCATGGCCTCACTGGGTCTGCACAGTTGCCACCCTGTGCCCGGGGTCCGCTAGCCACTGCCTGTGTGCCTGGGGTCTGCTAGCCGCTGTCTGCACACCTGGGATCTGCCAGCCGCTGCTGCCTACGTGCCTAGTCCACACCTCCACTTTTTCCTGATGGGATTCGCCCCTCTTACTGGTCTGGATGAATGGTTGTTGGACTTCCCGTACAGTTCAATTTTCCATCAGTTCTCGTTGTTTTCTTTTTTCTAAATCCTTGTTGTCCTTAATTTTGGTTGTGACAGGAGGCACAGTGTGTCCACCTACGCCTCCATCTTGGCCGGAAGTCACCTTTAGCATTTTAATTATGATATGTCTTGGAGTGGGTCTCTTTCCATCCATCTTGTTTGGGAGACTCTGTGCTTCCTAGACTTGCATGTCTATTTCCTTCACCAAATTAGGGAAGTTTTCTTTCATTATTTTTTTTCAAGTAGATTTCCAACTTCTTGCTCTTTCTCTTCTTCTGGCATCCCTCTGATGAGAATGTTGGACCTCTTGGAGTTGTCCCAGAGGCTGCTTATATACTGTCCTCATTTTTTTGGATTGTTTTTTCTTCTTGTTCTGATTGGTTGTTTTTTGCTTCCTTATGTTCTAAATTACTGATTTGATTCTTGGCTTCACCCACTCTACTGTTGTTTCCCTGTAAATTGTTCTTTATTTCAATCAGTGTATCCTTCATTTCTGACTGCATCTTTTTTACGCTACTGAGGTCCTCACTAAGTGCCTTGAGCATCCCTATAACCAGTGTTTTAAACTCTGCATCTGATAGATTGTTCTATATATTTCATTTAGCTCTTTTTCTGGAGTTTTGATCTGTTGTTTCAGTTGGGCCATGTTTCCTTGTCTCCTCATTTTGGCAGCCTCTCTGTGTTTGCTTCTTTGTATTAGGTAGAGCTGCTCTGACTCCATGTCTTGGTAGTGTAGCCTAATGTAGTAGGTGCCCTGCAGGGTCCAGTGGCACAGCCTCCCCTACCACCCAAGCTGGGTACTCGAGGTCCTTCGTGTGGACTGTGTACACCCTCCTTTTGTAGTTAAGCCTTGGTTGCTGTTGGCAGGTCAATGGGAGGGATTTACTCAGGCCAGTCAGCTACAAGGATTGGCTGTGACCACTTACCACCACCCTTCACCCTCCATGGAGGATCAGCTGTGCAGGGGCAGAGTGGTGGTGCTCCGATGTGGTCTGTAGCTGTCCACTGGGTACACTGGCCCTGGGTTTCTCTTGTTGTGCAGGCCAAGGTCAGCCCCACCTGTGTTTTGCCTGGGATCACCCTGCCTGAGCTATAGAGCAATCTGAGATGGCTGCTACTTGTTCTGGGCTTGGAGTTTCCCAGTAGAAGCTGAGCAGTGAATCTAGGCTAGCTGCTGCCAGTGCTGGATCTGGGGCTCACTGAGACCCGGCTTGTTCCAGAGGATTTAGGGAGTTGTGCAGCAGTAGCCAAGACCAGCCATTCATATGCAAAAGCAGCTTGGGTGGGGCAGAGTCTCTGGGGATCTCCAAGGCAGGACACCCTTGGTCTTATTTCAGGCTATAATGCTTTTTTCCTCTCAAAATTTTCCTAAGAAGAATTCTCTCAAGATTTCAGGATAGAAGAGTTAAGTTACCTTGTGAGGGGACTCTTCATGTTTCAGAAGTAGGCTTGACCTCTGCCCTAGGGCTTTTGCCCTTCTGGTTTCCACTGCCAACCTTATTAGATGCTTTCATTAGGGCCAGTGCAGCAGGATTTAGCCCCAAACCATAGTTTCATTAAATTTGTAAGAATCATTCCCTCAAGCTAGAAATCAGAGCTGGAGTCTATGAATTCCATATCTATGCTGACTGGAAGAGGGTAAAAGATGGTCTCCTTCCTTCCTGAAATTTCCTTTCACTTTAAAAAAAAATCCTCATCCAAGGATATGTTTATTAATTTTAGAGAGAGAGGAAGGGATAGAGAAGGGGAAAGAGAGATATTAATGTGAGAAACAGGGATGGGTTGGTTGCCCATGCCTTCCATGTGCGTGTCCCAACTGGGGCTTGAACCCACAACCTAGATGTATGCCCTGATTGGGAATCAGACCTGCAGCCTTTTGGTATACAGGATGATGCTCCAACCAACTGAGCCATTTGGCCAGGGCTCCTTTCACTTTTATCGGAATATGACTTAAGTGGCTGTTTATGTGGTCCAGAATGTGATGGTTTGTGGAAAAGCTCCTGTCGGAAATACCAGCTTATGTTAGGGTGGAGGCTGTATCCTAACTTCCCAAGAGCTTGCCATGCTTCTTCCTCCCAGACATGCCTTGGTAGCCTGCAAACCCTTGCAGTACAATTCTTCACTGGCAAAACAGCTCAAGGAACTCCCCAGCACTGCTGGGTAGTTGGGCCCTTGGGTTCTGCCCAGGTGAGGGGTGTGGTCAGTTGGCAGAGATTCCCAAAGAAAATATATGAGCCATGTGTCTGACTATCAGGGCATCTACCGGAAATGTGGGCTTGGGACCAGGTTGTAGGATATCCAAGGAAGCCTTGTAAAGAGATAGCTCGAGGAGAAATTGTGAGATTACATGGTAGCATGCTGGTTGCTTATGCCGTGTTGTGTTTCTCCTGCCTCAGCTCTAGCCGCACTGATGGTATTTATTTGTTAATGGCACTGTGCCTTTGCACTTCCTGACCCTGTCTGGAATGCCCTTCCTCTTACCACCTCCTCAACCCCAGTAACCCCCATTATGACAGAATCCCACTCGTACATCACAGCTCCGTTCAAACAGCACTTCCCCTGTGAAGTCTTCCTCAACCGACCGCCGCCTGCTCTGTTCGGGTGCCCCTCACCAACCACACTCTCTATAGACTCACGGGGCAGTCTCATCACCCTGCCTCACAGCACTTAGTCTGTGTGTCAGCTATGCCACGTGGACCATACATTTCTCCACAGGGAAGTTGGGGCTCTCCTGACTCCTGACTCCTGAAACCTCAGTATTCTGTCCTTACTAATAGTTGGCACTCAGTAATATGGAATGATAAATTAAACCGAGCTTGGTTTGTTCTGGCTTTTAAATTATGTGATTTTAGAAGGACGGTGGTTCGGAAGCTGAAATGGGAAAAGGATGGTCATTAAGACAGAAATCTAGAACCTGCCTGGGTAGTCAGAAGCCAGTCCCCAGCACTGTGAGAAGTCAGTTCACCAGCAAATAGCATGCAGACCCTTAGGCTGTATTGGAGTAAAGTTTAACACTTTTCTTGGTCCTCTTTTTATCAGAACCGGGAAAAAAAAACCCAGCAGGAATGTCAGGAGATGTCAGCATTTGGTGTCACTGATGTCCAGGGTAGGTGCTGGGAAACTCATTTATTGTCCTTTAATAATTGTCCTGTCCCCTTTAGTTTTCTGGTGAGCAGAGCAGTACAGAGTCTGCACATGCTCAGTGGATAATGTGCCTTGTTCCCATGGAGGTGCCTGCTGGCCACCCTCCAGTCTGGAGCCTGCCCTTGAGTCAAAGAAGCCACTCTTCATCCAGCTCCCAAGAGGAGTGAAGGGAGGCAGTGCATGTCCTTCCTGTGCTTTTGATAGTGAAACTGATGCTCCCGGTGTTTCAGAGCATTTCCTTATGGGGTGATGTATTTCGCTTTCCTGTCTTAACGGAGAATGATTTTGGGGAAGCTGTCTCGCCACATCTTTCCTTCAGGTGTTAGTGTTAACATCGAAGGTGCAGCAGATGCTGGGTAAGGGTGGGAATGCATGTTTGAGTGTTGCCCTTCCAGCTTGCTGATCTTTTAACCAGCGTGGGATTCTGTATGGACTATAGTTATCACAGAGGCAGGGATGTAATGAGCACGGGAGTTCTCCAACAAGTTATCATCCATGTGAAGACACCAGCCGTGGTGGGTGGCTGGGAGTTGAATAATGTAAAAATCTCAGGGGTCTGACTTTGAAAATACTCCAAGGCCAGAATAGCATCTTACTGAGTGAGATGAAATTGGGAAAGTCAGAACAAACAAGCCACCTGGCTTCAAAAAATCCTGGTGTGAGGCCACCCTTGGCTTGTGCTGTGAGTGCCCTGCCTTCTACTCCCATAAAAGTAGCCTGAGGACTAAGAGCTTTCCCTGCCTGCATGTTTTCCTTGCAGATTCTAGGTGGGAGGACAGCCAGGCAGGGGACATTATCCTGCCAGGGCAGCAGAGCAGTCCATCTCCACCTAAAGGACCCACAGACCTGGGAACCAGCAGCTTGTTTGGGTTTTTAAGGTAAGACAGACTTCTCTCCTGCCATCAAACTGCGACCCAGAGTGAAATACCTCCTGAGTTGGCCTCACTGAGTATCTCGGGAAGTCAGAATAGAAAGAAAGCAGGTTCCCTGTACAGTCTCTACTTTGTTTAGGAGAGACGATGCAGATGAGATTGAGCACAAGGACTCTAACTGGGAATTAATTATTTTTATTTTTAAAATATTTATTTATTTTTAGAGAGGGAAGGAGGAAGAAAAAGAAGGAGAGAAACGTCCATGTACAAGAGAGATGTTGATCAGTTGCCTCTTGCACAGCTCCCAACTGGGGACCTTGCCTGCAACCTAGGCATGTGCCCTGACTGGGAATTGAACCATCAACCTTTTGGTCTGCAGGCCGGCACTCAATCCACCGAGCCACACCAGCCAGGGCCCTAACTGAATTTAATAAAAACTGCATCTTGTCCATTTTCACACAGTCCACCCCACCTGGTGTGCCCAGCCTTGGGCCTGGTTCCATAAATACTGCCTGGGCAGAAACTGTTCTCATTGTATTTGGCTCATTTAGATGATTTGGTGACCAAAATGCTTCTATTCTCCCCTCTGAATCTAGGCTGTGTGTTCAGAGTTATTTTTGCAGAGGACAGTTAGCAAATCCCTTTATCTATCTAGAGCTCAGCCATCCCGATGCAATTCTGTATTTCCCCACCCAAGTATAATCTAATTTGGGTACATTTTCAAATGCTGTTCCAGACTTGAATTTCTACTCAGTGGCTCCCCAGAGCAAAAATGCCCTAGCTAATGGAGCCTTAGTGCGACCTGAGAGAAGAGAATGGGACCTCTAGAGCCTCAACCTGTTCTGCTTGCTTTCTTGCAGCTCTCTCTTCCCGTTTCGGTATTTCTTCAGAAGAAGCAGCCAGTGAGCCTTCCAAACACAGCAGTGGCGGTGGCGAGAGTGCCCTCTCCCAGTGACTGTCCTCTGCTTGCCCCAGACTCCCTAAGTCCTCTAGTTGGTTTGCCCTGTCCTTTACCCCTTTCCAATGAAGTGTTTGGGGTTTTTTGTTGTTGTTGTTTTGTTTTTTCAATTTAAAACACTAGAAAAAGCATGGAACTTTCTAAAATGTTCTAGTTTAAGAATTGTACTGTTCTGAGGTTCAATTTAGGTCTTTCATCCCTAGCACTTAGGATCCTAAGACAATAAATTATTTATGAACAATTATTGACTGAGTTCAGTAATAGTGTGTGAGAGAGAGCACACTCTTCCTGCAAGATACAGGGAAGCAATACCTGAACTTCCCATGGGCGCACCTGGTTGTTGACAGGATGCTGTGTGTGTGTGGGGGGGGTAGGGTCTGAACCGCACAGCAGGCTTTCAAGTCCCCTGCTGGGGTCAGGGAATGGGGTCTTGCAAGACTCTGTGTCCTGCTGACCTTCAAAAGTCATCCTCCCCAGTGCACCCAGCTCGGCCCAAAGCGCAGCCTCTCAGTAGGAAAATGCTTCCCACCCACCTGTTCCTCTGGCTTTTGACAGTGATGCAGGTAAATTTATCAAATTACCAAAGTCAGTCCAGGTTAGGGCCCCTGGAGAAGACCAGGGGCCCAAGCTCTGTTTTCTTGTAATGCAGGGCTGATCTGGGACGGATAGGTTAGGTTTGTGTTGTATGGCCTCAGAGGTTGAAAGTAATTGCTGGGATTAGGGAAACTCATTTTAGCTGAGGACAAAGGAATCACTTTTTAACTGTTAAAGATGTTTGATATTAGAATGGACCACCTTGTGAAGTAATGTACCCTTGTCACCTCTGGTCTTCCAACAGCTGATTTATTTGTCAGATGCTAGAAGGTTTCCGTGATGTTGAGGCTGGACTGCTTGGGTCCCTTGGTGATCCCTTGTTTTGCTGCCTTCACCTTGGGTGGGGAGAAGAGAAGAGGTGGCTGCTGCGAAAGGGCCTGGGCCCTGGGGAGAGGAGGGCTGAAGGGGAAGCTGCCATCTATTGGGACTGGAGGACTAGGGACAAGTTGCATTTACAGTCTTTGCCCTACTGTCCCAAGCATGACCTGCTTCATGAAGAGCCAAAAGGCACAACTCCAGAATTTGGAGGCCTGAGAGCATTCTGACTCTTACTAGCTTACAGCGAAGAAGTGGCTAAGTAGCTTTCTCTCTGGTTCTTTCTCATTTGGAAAACGAAGGAGGATTTGTTGGGCTCTCCAGTGGCTTCCAGCGCCAGCAGCTTGTGCGGCTGTCTCTGCCCTTCTAAGCAGCTGGGTGAGGCAGTGGCCCTGGGTGTGGGGGCCAAATCACCACAGGCTTCCTTCTGGTTTCCACCCCCACCTCAACCCTGCAGCTACTGTTAACCAGGGGGTCTTTTTCCAGCTTGCCACCTTCTTGTCCCAAGTCTCATTTAGCACCATGCATGGCCAGCAGGAGGATTGGGTTCCCACCCGGCCCTGGCATTACCTGGCTGTGTGACCTTTAGTAACATTCCTCCTCTGAGCCTCAGCTGCCTCACCTGTAACCGGAGCCGGAGCTGGACTAAATGATGGGATTTGCTGGGATCAACAGCTTCAGGCTCTTCCAGGAGTCAGGTCCCTGTTGTTCCAGGGACTATGGTGGGGATGGGGGTGGTGCCCACTTTGTAGCTGACCCCCAGATGAGAAGCCTTCCATTTGACAGTGCAAGTGAAGCTCTGACATGGACGTAGAAGCCCCTGCTCCCTCCGGCTCTGCCACCAAGCACATCTCAGGAGATGGCTTCTGGTGTCCTCCCCCTTGTGCATACGAGCCTCCCCCCACACCCTCTCCTCTGCTGTGGGTTAAGGAGGCAGGCAGGGCTGAGTTCAGTAGTTTTAAGGTTGTGGGCTAAGGCTCCCAATATGAGAGTGTCCTGCCCAAGGCCATACAACAAAGAGAACCCAGCTGGCCACAACTCGGCCCAGTCTTGGGCCCTCTTCCTGCGTACAGGCCGCCCCCTCCACCAGCTCCTAGGATTTTCTCCACACCTTACTTCCCCCAGCTGTGGACCTTGGGTAGCTTTTGGACAGAGGGGAAGCAGAAAGTAGCAGAAGCTACCCTCCCAGTACCACACCTCAGACAAGGGCAGGGTCTTCCAGGTGGGATTGCTTGGCGGCCTCTGACCAGGCAGCAGCCTGAAAGCTGATCTCTGAGAGGGTGTGGCTTACAAATGCGTGCAAATAAAAATCTGGAGAAGCAGCACCGGCCAGAAACTAGCAGCAGGCACAGGAGCTACTCAGCAAGCCATTCAGTTCCCGGGCCTTGGAAGTGGTAAGCCCCTGGGGCAGGAGGAGCCCTGAGAAGGCCTGGGGTCCTGCAGGCCAAGATGGGGCAGATGGAGGGAGGCAGATGTTTGTGCCCCGTGTGGTGGCAGAAATACAAGGGGAAATCACCACAGTGGGCTGACACACAAGTGACATCCAGAGACAATGACTCACAATGACACCCACCTAGAGAAAGACAGGCAGACACACACACCCCCAAAGGCAGGTGCAGGGAAAAGACAGGCCCACTCGCAGGCTCATCTCACCTTAGTCCGACAGGCCAACCTAGCCTTGCCCATTCACCTAGAAGCAGGCGGCCTTTAAAGAACTCCCCAGCCCACCTGCAGACATCTGTCTGTCCCCTGTGTTTCAGATGCCCATGGCGTCCCCCCAAACCCTGCTCTCCTGCCTACTGTTCCTAGTGATCGCTGAAGGCCGGGGTCAGCAGGCGGCCATCCCAGGCTGCCACTTGCACCGTGAGTAACTCTGGGCGCAGAGAGCTGGGTGGGAGCAAAGAGCTGATGGACCGGGTGGAGGGGCGGGCAGCCCCCTGGACAGCCCTGCACTGAGGGCGTAGGCCACAGGGCCTGGGCGAGTCTTCGCAAAGGTGTGGTCTACCACCTGCCTGTCTCCTAGCCTTCAATGTGACAGTGCGAAGTGACCGCCAAGGCACCTGCCAGGGCTCCCATGTGGCACAGGCTTGTGTGGGCCACTGCGAGTCCAGCGCCTTCCCTTCCCGGTACTCCGTGCTGGTGGCCAGCGGCTATCGACACAACGTCACCTCTGTCTCTCAATGCTGCACCATCAGTGGCCTGAGGAAGGTGAGAGTGCCTAGCCCCATGATGGCTCATTGAGGGCTGGGGGCGACAGAAGGGACAGGGGTCTAAAGGAGCCTGAGGAAGGGGACTAGAACATGCATCCCTCTCCCCCACAGGTGAAGGTGCAGCTGCATTGTGGGGGGGACCGGAGGGAGGAGCTAGAGATCTTCACGGCCAGGGCCTGCCAGTGTGACATGTGTCGCCTCTCACGCTTCTAGCCCACCCTTGCCCCGCCTCCCTCCGCGTGGTCAGAGGGACTTCATTGGAGGACTTCCCATCTATTCTCAGACTCATTGAGGATGGCAACTTCCACCCTCTTAAGATTCAGTGACTGTCACCTCCTGAACAGAGGGGCACTTCTGCCTCTTCCCTGCCTCTGCCTGGCCACCTAAGCAGCCTCTGATCATTTCACTTTTCTCCTGGTCCCCACCCCTTAATAAACAAGCAGTCCTGAGTTTCTGTCTTTATTAAGTCTACCCCCAGCCAGGGGGAGGGGACAGACCACTGTAACAGTGACCTCACCTTGCCTCAGGACATAGGGAATCTCTTCTGCCTGTGCTCTCACCCCACCCCCTGCCCAATAAATAAAAAGAGGACAAGAAAGTACAGGGTGAGGGAGGGGAGGGAAGGAGGGTGCCCCAGGCCCAGGACAGTGTCTGTGTTGGGGGTGAGCAGGGGAGAATAAATAGAACATGGAGCCCATGGTGGGGTGAGGAAGGACCTCGCACTGGCACGAGGTGAGGGGTATGAGGAGCTGAGTCCCACTGCCCTCAGCCGGGAGCAGGGGCTGGGGACCTGCCTGCAGTCTAGGGCCCCGCTTCTTGGGGCAGGGAGATCCCTGATGGCAGCTTCCGGTCAAGCTTGCCGTGGTCAAGTCCTGCCACAAGGGCCTGAGGGTTCTGTTGCCAGGACCACCAGCTCCCCTCCTCCTCCCCTGCAGTGAAAGCTGCCCATGCTGGGCCAGGCAGGGAGCCCTCCAGGCCCACTCTGGCAAGGCCAAGGGTAGGTGTGTGTCTCTCTGGGCCCCTGGGCAGGAGAGGGGATGGAGGGACTGATAGCTCTGGGTTGAGTGCCTCCCCTTCCACGGGATCTCTAGCTCTGACCCCCACTGGCAGCCACCTGGGGTGTAAGGCGCTGGAGGGGGGCCTCTTTGGCCCCCTGGGTCCCCTGTAACCGGCGTAGCCGTAGCTCCTCCAGGCCTTGCCACAGCTCCTGACGCTCCCGGGCCTTCTGCTGCTCCCTGGGGAGAGAAGGTGAGGCAGCTCCCCCACCTGCGGCCCTCACTACAGTCCAGCCTCCCTCACCACCACTTCTTCTGCAAAGGGACTCTACGGGAACCTTCCACTCCTGGAAGAGGTCACTGAGGACAGGCTGGTCATGGAGCAGATGGGTTAGCCTACCGCTGAGCGGCAGGAGACTCCGGGGGGTCAAAGCTCTGTACCTAGAAGAGGCCCCTGGGAGGGTGACTGGACAATGCAATGGGGAGGGGGCAGCAGTGGGCAGCACTTGCCAGGGATGTAGGGGGGGACTTGAAGTTATCTGATCAGATCAGATGCGGGGTCATCCTCCCAGGCTCCCTCCAACCGTGAGAAGGTGGTTCCTTCCTCCTTGTGCCCCCTCCCTCCACGGCCAGGCCCCCAGCACTCACTGCTGCTTTTCCAGCTTGTAGGAAGCCGTGAGCTCATCAAACAGCTTCCCATTCATCTCCATGAAGGTTTTGAGCACATTGTAGATCAGAGATACAATGGTTCTTGGCAGGTCAAGGGAGAGGGGTGAGGTGGTGACAGCAACTTCAGTTCAGCCCCACCTCCCTCTCCAGGGCTCTGCCCATCCCTGTGCCCCGAACACAGTGGGTGTCCAGTGTAGCAGCCACACACCCCAGGTACTGCCCTCTGCCTGCCCCTCCCACTGCCCCTCAGATGTCCTCCCACACCTTCCCTCATTCTCTCTAGCTTGGAGTAACCCCAGGTCTGGACTGGCGGGCCCTGGACCCTGCTTCTGTGGGTTAGGTCAAGGCTAGGCACTCACTGATTCCAGTGCTCCTTGGAGACTTGGTAGAGGGTCCCAAACACAGCAGGCAGCACAGTGTGGCAGTTGTCCTCAATGAGGCTCAGGATATACTCGTTGTTCCAGAAGTACAGAGCCCGCTCTGCAACCTGGGGCAGCGAGATGGCAGAGTGAGCGCCTGGCAGGGGCTTCCCTGCATTTGCAAGGGCTGGTATCCACCCCCACTCCAAGCCCAGAGCACCCTGCCCTCCACACACCCCATCCTCGGGCTCATCTGTCCCACTGGAGGAAGCAATGTGACAAGGAAGCCAGAACACTGGATTTGGCGTCCAGCGCTCAGGGTTGAATCCTAGCTCCACTACACACTGACCACATGACCCTGGACAAAGCTTTCAACCGTTCAGCCTCAGTTTTCTCATCTATAAAATGGGGATAATAATATCCACTCCCCACCCCCCACCCCTGGCCCAGGGCTATTGTAAGAATCAAATGAGGTGTATTAAACTGAAGTACCAGAATCACTGTGAGGGAGAACTGACTTCCACCAGGGTATGGCTCATGAGAAGGGGAGAGAATCTGCACACACACACGGAAGAACACTAGTTACAGCCAGCCTCGTGATGTGGGGACCTGGCTGGGCCCTGAAGTGGGACTAATGAAACGGAAGGCTACCGGCAAGAGAAGAGAAGTGGCGATAGCCCATGTGGAGTGCATTCTTACACTGCAGTGTACCACGTACATTTACACTACACTCTCTGAAGCCTCGTCACCACCATCTAGAGAGATCACTGCTGGCCCACATCACGGACGAGGAAGCTTAATCACACCCAGAGTGGCAAAGTGAGCTGCCCAAGGCCCCTCGGCCAGTGGGAGGCTCAACCCAGGGCCTCCTCACTCTAAGTCCACTGTCTCCCCATTACCAGACCCAAAGAGGGTCCAAGGAGCGGATGGAGCTGTGTTAGGTCAACTGGCCAACCTAACTAGTCCATTCATTCCCCATCCCCACCCCATACCTGGAAATGGGGGCTGGATACACAGCGAGCCACCTGCTTGAAAAGGGGCTCCTGGATCTTCACAAACTGGGAGGGCTCTATGACGTCAAGAATCTCTTCCATCTCCCCCAGGAACATCACCTGCAGAGCGGGGGGAGGACACGGGTCAGCAGTTCCATCTCCCTGCCACACACCCAACCACCCTCTGGAAGCTCAGCTCTCCCAGCCTCCCTCTGATGCTGGGCCAAGCCCGTCTGCATACCTCCTTCTGGGTGCAAGTTTTCGGCCAGTACTTGAGCAGGCCCCGGATCACCTGTGGGAGCGGAGGCAGAAAGGGGTCAGACCTGCAGGGACAGATACTTGCCTCTTCCCCCCAAGGTACTCACATGTTCTGTCAAGGTGGCATCCTTCTCCAGGAACTGCACCACACAGTACGCCAGCTGGGGAGGTGGGGGGAGAAGCCTGGGGTCAGGAGAGGACCGGGACAGGGTGCCAGACGCTCGCTTGCTTCCCATGTCCACTCTCATTCACCAAGCATTTCCTGACAGCCTGGGATGTGCCAGGCACCTCGCTTGGTGTGTGGGGACACAGTGGTGATCCTACAGGGCTAACGTTCAGCAAACCAGTCCTTACAAAGTTTATGGAAGGATCCATGATCGAAATCTGTATCTCAGTCTATGGGAATATAGAAGTAGGGGACTTCAGTCCTGCCCAGGGCAGGGCGGGAGGGAGGGGCTGAGAAGACTTCACAGAGCTGGTGCTTGGCAGCCGTGGAGCGTCATGGCAATGCTCTAAAGTGGATGGAACAACTGGATGGAACAATTAGTGAAGAAAAAGGTGGGAGAGGATCCCCCGACTTGGTGACATAGTGTGGCTGAAGCCAGAGTGTCAGGTTGACCCAGGTGGCTGCGCTGACTCTGTCAGCTCTCTGCTGGGCAGGACCAGGCCTGGGCCTTACCTGGGCATGAAAGACGGAGAGTGACTTAACGGAGTGTAGGGGAATCAGGACCCGGACCAGAAACTGCTTGTGCTCCGTCTTCAGGGGCAGCGCAAAGCCATTGATGATGCTGAGGAGGGGGCAGAAGAGAGGAGGGCTCAGAAGGCCGGGCCTCAATCCTTCCTCCCAGAATGCCGATGCTCTGGCTGAGGCCCAGGGAGAGTCACCTTCCTAAGATCTCTAGCAGTTCAGCCACACCATTGAAGTGCTCGAATTCATAGATGAACCTGCAAGAGAAAGAGAAGGATGCGGAGGGCTCAGAGAGATTGGAGCAAGCCCAGCCCCTCCCAGCCATCCTGCCTGCCCACCCAACCCTGCCAGCAGAGCCAACTCACTTCCAGCCCGGAGGCCATGCTTCCTGCCCAATACCCTAAACCAGGCCCCACTGAGAGCCACACCCACCCCCGAATTGCCCTCCTCAGCCCAGCCATGGGGGCTGCTCTGGGCCCCAGCTCACACCTCTCTCCTGTGAAGCCTTCCAACTCATCCCTTTCCACAGACCCTAGCCCTCTTTTACCTGGTCCCCACCCAGTCAGCAAGCGCCTCGCCTGGCGCTTCCCTCTTCATGCCAGTCAACTAAAAGGATGGCAGACACTTAGTGCATCTGCTCTGCACTCTGTACTTCTCTAAAGCATCCTGAGAGGCGGGGCTCACTAGATCCACTATACAGAGGAAGAACTCAAGGTTCAGTGTTTCAGTGAAACTTGCCCCAAAGTTCATAAGCTGGGGCTCTCAGGGACTCCGAGCTCCTGAAGGACAGGGGTCATGGCTCAGTCACTCTGCAGCTAATAATGATCAGAGCAAACATTTCAGAGTCCCGGGCTTGGTCCAGGTGCCGTACTCAGCACTTTGGAGGTGTTGCCTCATGTCATCTCGATGAATGTCCCTGATATAGCTATTGCTCCCATTTTAGAGATAAAGAAACTAGGCGAGAGCTTAAACAATTTGCCTAAGAGCACCCATATATTTGAACCCAACTCAAATACAGTCCAGAACCAGTCCCACCTGCAAGGCCATGATGGCATTGGTGCTCAACACACACTTGCATAAAGGATCTTCCTATAGGTCCTTACGGCTGAGCACCATAGGGGCAAAAGATTTAGGTCCTAGGCCCCCCTGGACAGACCTAGTCCCTGCAAACCTCTACTTCTTTATCTGTAAAATGGAAATAAACATCCTTTCTCTGCTGACCTCACCGGCTTTGAATAATCGATATCAAGTACTATGTTGCAAGAAAGAACTCAGTAAACCGGAGTCCCAGCCTGGCAGCCTGTGCCTCAGTCTCCCTCACAGCTCTGCCCCTTCCTCTCCAGGCCTCAGCGGGGCAGGCGGCAGGCACCTACCGGAGGAAGATGTGGCTGCACTGTTTGCGGATGTAGGCCCGGAGCCCCAGGAACTTGCCGTAGACCCGGTGCAGGATAGTCTTGAGGTACTCACGCTCCCGGGGGTCCTCACTATCAAATAGCTCCAGGAGCTGTGGGACCCAGGGTCAAGGGTCAGGAGAGACACCACACCCAGGTTGCTTCCATCCTATCCCCATGCCCCTCAGTGAGCCTGCCTCTGCCCCATGGCACCACCCGGCCTGGGCTCCCCACTTCACCATTAGGACAAACTTTTGATCCACATATCTCTTGGCCACGGAGGGCTGGAAGTCTGGGCTCTCCAAGAAACGCAGGAAAAATTCATATACCAGCTGGGGGAGGGGACAGGCAAAAAGGTGAGTTCAGGAACAGACTCCCCCACTCGCTCTGCCCTATGGCCCTCATCCTTTGTCCTTGGATCTCTTTGGAAACTCCGATCCCGACCTTCCCCAGCCCTCATACCTGCAGATGTGGCCACGAAGGCTCAAGGTTGGGCTCATCCTCTTCAGGGTCAAATTCAGGGTTCTCACTGGGTGGCAAAGTCCGGAAGATATTCACTGAGATCTAAGGGACAGAGTCAGGTTAAGGAAGAGCCCTCGAAGGCAGAAGCCAGGGGGTCCCTCATCCAGAATTCTAATGGGGCTCATCGCCTGCCCCAGTGAGCAAGTCACTCCTTGGCAATCACTACCTAAGGACAAAATTCATGGAAGCCTTGGGCCAGGGGCTGGGGACCCAGGGATGGATGAGCCACATCCTTGCCCTTTGTCGGGTGCAGTCCAGTGGGAAGGATGAGATGGAAAGTGGTAAGGTCTGCAGGCATTCTAGCCATCAAAAGGGAGGTTTCTAGCTTGGGCATCGAGAGAGGCTTCATGGAAGAAGCAGCACCTGAGCCAGACATGGTGATAAGGAACTTGGAGCAGGGGCACGGGGTGGGGGAGGGGGGTGCACACTGAGCCTGGGGAGAGTATAAGCAAAAGCGCAGGGTGGGACAGGCCCTGGGGGCACTGCGTGACCTACGCTGGCACTGGCCTGGTGCACTGGAGGACAGTGTGGAGGGAAGGTGTGGGACGTGAGGCCAAGCAGAAGGGTATTGGGTTTATTCTCCACACAGGAGCCCGCAGGCAGATCAGTGATGTTCCTGTGCCATCCTCAACCCTCCCCAGAGCCTGGGTGACGGGTGCTCACCATGCGGATGATGTCTGGGTAGACAGGTTCAATGAGGACCCCCCGGGTGCTCCCCACACACTCCACCAGCTCGTTGAGCGCTGCACGCTTCACCTCCTTCCCCTTCAGGTCAGCCACACAGTCCAAGAAGTCAAACATCACCCCACACTGGGCCAGCTTCCGGCTCAGCAGCTCATGCAGCTCAGAGGCTGGCACATCTGGGAAGGAGGGAGGGGTTGAGCCTGGGTGAACCCTGTAATTCTTAGGGCAGCCTCCCCTGCCCAGACTCCATGTTCTTGTGCCATCCCCATTCCTTTAGAGAATAAATGACTCCTGTCCCACCCTCCATTCCTGGGGGGAAAGGAGCTTTGTCTCTCCCTCCTAACTCAGAGGGCGTGATGGCCTGATTTGAAAGCAAGATGATGGACCCTGAATACCTGGGCTTTCCACAGGTGCCCCCAAACAGCGACTGCCTCCCTCTCCTAGGTGGTGCTCTGTTCCAAGAGCCAGAAGTAGGGTGGAGGATCAGAGCTGGGGATCTCTAGGGTACCCCCGGCATAGCCAGTCAGGCCCTGTGTCCCAGAGGCAGGGAGACTACACGGTGATCACAGGGAGCCACGGGAAACACCTGTTCCAGGACCCTGCCAGCACCTGGGTTGCTAGTGAACTCCTGGAACCCAAGCTGTGGGCCCCATCCTTGGCCCTGGTCTGCCCCCCAGGGTGGCGCCACCTCCAGAGGCCCCACCTCCAAGAATGACAGGCCAGTCAGGCCATGCGTCAGCAGAGGTCAGCTCGGACGGTGGAGTCCCTTGCCTGGAAGGGGCTATCCAAACTCCCTCTGATGGCAGCTGCCAGCTGCTTCTCCCGACCCACTGCAGCTTGGTGTGCAGTGCCCTGGCAGCGGCAGTTGGGCTCACCTTTGAGTAGGGGCAGTGGAGTAAGCTCCTGCTGGTTGCTCTGATAGCGGAATTGAGAAGAACTATGGGAGCGACGGGGCCGGGCCCTGCGGAGGGAACGGCGGGAGAAGCCATCCACCTTGTCCGGTGGGGGCACAGGTGAGAGCCCTGGGGAAGAGGGGCTGGTAGGGGTACTCGCAGGGGGCAGCTTCGTCTCCATGACAGCCAGGCAGTGGTCAAGCCTTCAGAGACCCTGGGGTTCCTGCTCCCGATGGCCCTGGAGAATGCTGAGCGCAGGTTGGCTGACTAACTTGGGCCCATCCTGGAGGGGGGGGCACAACCACAGTCCTGGCCCCCCCCCCAGGGCCTTTGGCAACTGCCCAGTCCTGGGGGGCAGGCAGGGTAGAGAGGAGGATGGCTCAGGCCTCAAGTCCTTTCTGGGGGTCACGACGAGTCCAGTCAGGGTTCCCACCCTGGCTCTTTGAAAGTGAAGTCAGGGCAGAAAGGTCGGAAAGGAAGAGAGAGAGAGAGAGCGCCTGTCAGTTTTTCCAGGAAAGTCAGCGTGTGGGTGAGTGCTGCTGAGTGCCCAAGCCTTCTTTTCCCTCCTGCCTTGCCCAGACCCCAAAGAGAGGTGCAGCCTCTTCCCTTGGAGCCGTGTCCCTCCCTTTGCTCAGACTGAATGGTCCAGCTGCAAACAACCCCTCTCAGAATAGACAGCCCCTATCTCCCAAGACAGCCCCTACCTAGATTGGGAACCCCGTTCCTCATCGCTGGCCCCTAACAGAGTGGGGCCCCATTGCTGCCCACTAATCCCAGCCACCGCAGACTTCCCCAAGAACGGGGATCCTATCCCCATGTCATCTCCCTCCTAGAATCCAGCACCCTCCCCCACCTCACCCTCTCCTTCCTCACCCCCCAAATCTCATCTGTCCCCCTGTAGGGGGACACTCACTTCTCAGAAGCCCAGACGTTGGGCCCCAGACCCCAGGGGCTGCTGGTGGAGAGGGGGCGGCTGTTCAGAGCTTCTGTTCCGCTCTGGGTGCTGGGCGGCGGCGCTCCTGGGTTCCCTCTCGGGCTCGGGGTGGGGGGGTCAGAGCATGCCCCCCCAGCTCAGCACCGGGTCGGGGCGCGGGCGCTCGGTGGGCGGGGGGCTGGCCCGGGCAGCCCGCGGACCTCTCTGCAAGTCGCGGGACCTGACCTGGCACAACACGTCGCCGCGGGAGCCCCGGTTTGTGCGCACCGGCACCCGCCGCCCAGCTGCTCAGGATGACATCAAGTCACCTCCCCCCTCCAGGCCCGTACCTCCCCGCGGGCAGGGGGCGGGGTGGGGGGGGTGCTGCGTCAGGAAGCTCCCGGGGCCGCTGGGAGATGTAGTCTCCGCACCGCTTAAAGGGGGTGGTGGTGCCAGACCAAAGGGTAGCCCCGGTGAGCACCCAGGGACGAGGACGAAGCAGAGCGAGATGAGGTTCAAATGGTGCTGGGCCCCTAGGTTATTGGAAGGCAGGCCGCATGGGGGAGAGGAGGACTCGGAAGGGTGCACCAGGAAGCTAGGCGTGATGACAGGACAGTGACAAAGGCCCGATATACGCCAGGCCCCAAGATTTGGCCTGCTCCATCTGTGCCCCAGCCGTTCCATCCTATGGGGACCCCAACCTCACCCTAGTACGGCCAGACACTTTACAATCTCCTAGGAAACCGGCACCGGGCTGGTTAATAGTCTTTGATGAGCCTGTGCCTGCTGGGAGGGGTGTGGCACGCAGGAGGCTGCTGGGAAATGCAGTCCATCCTCAGGCCTGCAGTCCCCCTCCCATTCCTCGCTCTCTAAGGTGACATCATGGGTTCGGGTTTAAAGGGCCAGCCTTGGGTGCCAAAGCATCAGAGCTGGAGGTGCTCCCTGGCACTGCCACTACCCCCTTGCAGGCAAGCTGGACTGCCTGGACAGACCTTCCAGTCCCTCTGGGCCCTAAGATGTGGGGTCTCTTGTTGAAAAGCCTGTGCAGAGTATCCAAGGCACAGATAGCATTCCAGGAGCTGGACATTCCTGCCAGAAGTTCCCTTGGCCCCTTCCTAGGACCCTGGACCCCAGTACCCTTTATACCCTTGAACTGCACATCCCTACACTGTGCTGTGACGTCGTCACCACCCAGAAGTTCTGCCTGGATGAACAACTAACTGGTCCTTGTGAGCGAGAGGAGTGGGCAATGAGATCAGACAATGAAGTCAAGGAGGGGCTGGAGGCTGGGGCCCTTTTCAGAGTCCTTCCCACCCTGACCAGGGCCTTGGTGAGCACCCACTGTGCCAGTGCAACCACCCAGCCATCTTCCCTGTTGTTATGGAGCCTGGGTGCCCAAAGGTGCCCACCTGCTAGAGCAACTGAAAGCCAAGGACCCGGTTTAGCGAGGCTGGGATCCAGGACCATACCACTGGAGAGTTGGCCAGTGACCCCTTGCCCAGAAATCTTCACCAGGCCTTGTTCATCTGGCCCTTGGCATCCTCGTCTGTCCGTGGAAACTCATAATCTCCTCCTTGCCCAACTCCTAGGCTCAGGAGGTGAAGTCTCTGCCACATCCCTGCAGAAAAAAATGGGGGAGGGCAAGCCCACCCTGGAGCCTTCTACAATCAGGTAAGGATCCCAAGTGCCAGAGGGGAGAAGGCTTTGCCCAAGGTCACACAGCTATTATCAAAAGCTTGGACCAGGGGCCAGACCCCCATCCCTCATCCTAAGTCAAGAGGGCACCAGCTCCAAGCCCCCTGGGGGGTAGCGTCCTGGACTCAAGGTCAAGCTGACAGTGGAGGATCGATCAGTGCTTGGTAGAATGGGCAGCGGTCAGTCTGAGGACTGGGGAACTGAAGGGCAGAGGGCAGACTAAGACTTCCTGCAAGGAGTGGTATTTGAACTGGGTCTCAAAATAGATACTGTGTCACCTGGAGGTGCAGATGAAAATTCTTTTTTATCACCTTTATTGAGATAGCATACACATTCCAAAAAAAACCCCACCCATTTTGCTGTTTAATGGGTATAGAGCAGTCGGTTTGCAAGAAGAAAAAGTTCTTAAGACTGATTGCACAACAGTGTGAATGTATTTAACACTACTGAATTACACACTTAAGGTTAAGATGATAACATTTATATTATGTGTATTTTACCATAATTTAAACGAGATGCAAAATCCAGGCCCTCTACTACCATGGACCAAATCAAAAGTCACACTCCCTTGCTATCTTTTATGATCCTTTCCACACCCACCCTGATCCCACTGAGGAAATTCCCAGAGGGGCTTCTTCTGGGTGTGCCATCCCTGGGGAAGGGGAAGCCTCCCCCAGAGCCCCTGAGTCCTAGAACTCAGGTTCTGCCTGATGAGTTCCCATCTAACCTAATGTGGGGAGGTCCCCAAGGAACCCCACAAAGCCTGGCCCTTCCCCTTTTCTTTCTGTGGAGAGGAACCACAGCCCCATCTTTCCCCAGACCCTTGAATTCTCTGGGATCCAGTTGTCCAGTGCAAGCTCCCTAATTCAGTGCTCAGGGCCAATGTGTTTGTTGGGGGTGCTGAACTTAAAGCAGGGCCTGGAAGGAACTTCCTCCCAGAAACACCCCTACATGGCCCCCAACACTGCCTTCCCTACTAAGAGAATTTCATACCGTTTACCTCGTGAGCATTTTTTATTCTCTCCTTCAGCTCCTGCTCCAGGCCTGGGCCAGGCTGTGAGATCATTGTGTCTTGGAGTTGGATTTCTGTGGAGCTCACAGAGCTTTTTGTCTAGGGGAGGCGGCAGAAAGGACTTTTGTGCCCCTCTGCGTCCTTTCTACTCCTCTGCTGTAACGCAGACACTGCATTGTGTCCTGGCCACAGAGAGGGTCAGAGGAGGAGTGGACTCATAGGCACCCACTCCCAAGAGACAGATGCGGCTCTCAGTCAAGTTACGATGAGAGCCAGACATGGGCGTGGCTTCACAAGAGAGAAGTCAGCCAGGGAAGCTGCCACCCCAGATTAGGCACCTGAATATTGGAAATGATCCTGTGTCCTCCACCTTCACACATGGTGCATCCTATTCCCTCTGCAGAGGAACAGTCGCCCCTCCTAGACTGGACACAAGGACATTTCCTACTCTCCAGAATATGCCCTTCCATTCAACTGACTGGGGGAGGAGAAATGATGCTTTTTCATTTACTCGCTCCACAGGCATTTAGGCAGACAGCCTGTTTACCTCTCCTGTAAAATGGGGATACGGGGATATGAATAGTGTCTCCTCTCTCTGCTCAGTGGTGAAGAGCAGATGAGGTAATGCAAGTAAAGTGACAAGCCCAGGACATCACACTGGCTCAATTCCTAATGTCTAGTATTTTTTTAAGTCATTATTAATTTAATCAACATTCAATGAACACAACAGTGCCCCTGGTCTGTCATGGGAGACAGGCAGAGCTTGTGAATCATTCCTGAATAAGCCTTTTCTCGGTGTCATCCTATTAGCCTGCCTCCTTGAGTGGGGCCTTCCCAGTATCTCCCAAAATTCTCCTGGAGGCTGTTCCTCAATCCTTTCTAAGAATCCTCCCGCCTGCTACACCCAGCCTCAGGTTCCAGGAGATAAAACAGCTGGAGGCTTCACAGAGGAGCACTGAGTTGCCTGAGGCCACACAGAACAGGGACTGATGTCCAGGCCCCTGCCTGGAGGCCAGGACGAACGTCCTTGCTTCAAACGACTTTTGCCTTTAGATGGCAGTTGAGTCCCCATGCTCTAGCAAGGCTAAAGCAAGGCTAAAACAGAATTACAATTACCTCTAGGTATCTCTCAAGTCACCCTTCATGTAAAGGGGCTTGCGTGGCCAACTCGGTAGAGCAGGAATCTGCAAACTTGTAAAAGGACAGAAAATAAGTATTTTAGGCTTTGCAGGTCTCTGCTGTAGCAAGAAAGCAGCCCTAGACAGTACTTAATTAAATGAAGTTGGCTGTGTCCCACTAAAACTTTACTTATGGACACTGGCATTTGAATTTCATATGATCTTCACATGTCATGAAATCTCATTCATCCTTTGCTTTTTTTCCAACTATTTAAAAATGTGAAGGCCGTTCTTAGCTCACTGGCTCTGCTAAAAACAATAGACCCCTACTCAAGGGATTTAGAACCCATTCTTCATTAATTTTAGCATTAGAAAGATGAAAAGCTATTCTTCCAAACGGGATGAAGTTCTGACCAACTGCAGAAAGGAGGGAGGGTCAGTAAATCTCCTGCCAAGCTTTCCAGAAGAGTGGAAAAGGACCTTGGTAATGCGCTCACAGCAGCGACCTTTACAAAGCTGTTTTCTTATTCGTAAAATGGTGACTAAAGCCTCTACTTTACATGGTTGTTATTAGGGTTGAAACAGATAAAGGATAATAAAGCACTTTGTAAGCTGCAAATGTTTATTTATTTGTGTCTGCAGATGCGTGCAGGGGCTCTCCTACGCACTTTATCTCGCTGGGAAGCTTTCTACGAAGTTTTATGAGACACTGTCCCTTTAAATCGTCCCCAACTACTTAAAGTAATTGGACGAGTCTGCACATGCGCATTCCTCTGCGGGGACTGGCACCTCAAGCAACAGCCTTCCCAGAGCTTGTAGAAGGAAGGTTAAAGGTCCTCCCACAAAGAATTTATACGCAAGCGTAAATCAAGATTGGGAGCACTATGTCACGCAGAGAGCCCAGTCTCTTTTTGGCGCCTGAAGGCTCCACCCCTCTCGGCCAATCAGTAGGCCTCGCCCTTTGCAATGGCCAATGGCAGTGAGCGTAGGGGGCGTGGCTGAGCTCCCGGGGGCGCGGCCTGGCGCTGAGAGAAGCGGCGGGGCGAACCCGAGGCTCTAGTGAACAGCGTAGCCGGACAGGGATCGCCGGCGGGTGGCGAGCGGAGGCGGCCCGGGCCCTGCGGTCTCCGAGATGTCACGATGGCTGTGGCCATGGTCGAACTGTGTGAAAGAGCGGGTCTGCCGCTACTTGCTGCACCACTACTTGGGTCACTTCTTCCAGGAGCACCTCAGCCTAGACCAGCTCAGCCTCGATTTGTACAAGGGCAGCGTTGCCCTGCGGGATATCCACCTGGAGATCTGGGTGAGGAGCCAGGCCCGAGTCCGGCAAGAAGGTGGGGGGCGCAGGGCCGCAGCGACGTGAAGCTCCCGGAGAAAGGGTCGGGCCGAGGGACCAGGTACCAGGAGTGTTAAGGCCATGGAAATCCGGCCCTTTTCAGGCATCAGAAGGACCCGGCTGATCGCCTCCGGAGCAAGAACATGGGCGGGAAGGGGTTCCTTGTGGCCACTTCACAGGAGAAGAAACTGAGGCTGGGGAGAGGGATGTCACTTGTCTGGAGAATGCCGGAATAAGCACATTGAGTTTGGGGCCTTGATTTTGAGGAGCGTGGTGGAGGGACTAAGGAGAGGGTGAGGAGGGAGCGGAGCCGAGGAACTAGGGGGTTCCGGTAGGACCAGGCCAGGGCAGTGATAGACTTGGGGCCATGCTGCTGGTCAGGGGAAACTGGTAGGGGCCTGGAGCCCTGCTGAGGACACCTGTGGAAAAGGTCCCCTGACCTCCTGACCCTACAGCCCTGGGCCCAGTGGGTGGGGTTCGCCTCCGGATGTGGATGTCAACAACCGGCCCGTGTTGATCAACACCTCGTGTGACTGCTGCTGCTGCTGCTGCTGCCTACTTCCTGCTTTTGGGAGAGTGGGAGGGACCAAGTGGCTCTTTGAGGAGGGGATTGGGAATTAGCATCCCCACCTGGAGGGAAGCCCACAGTGAAGGTCGGAGAAGTCTGGCCTCAGTCAGGAAGGAGGCAGGGGAGACACTAAGGAGGGAGAGAGAAGTATGGTCAGGGTCAGACATGAGTTTGGGGGCAGTGAGGGGTCGTGACTCACAGCTCAGCTGACCTGGGAAGTTGCAAAGGAACCACCAATTAGAGGCACCAGCTCAGGGCTGGCCCTGGAAGGGCAGGAGGGCAGGGGCTTCTCAGTTTTCTGGCTGGCTAGGCAGCATGTCTGGCCTCAGCACAATCTGGGGAAGAGTTGGGCTTCAGGGACAGGTCCTCTTGAGCAAATGTGGGATAAGAGAAGTCCCCTGATCCCAGAGTTGGGGGCACCTCCTGGTAGCCTTTTGCCTGTGAGTTCCAGTGCAGGAAGCCTTCTCAGACGTCTAAGCTGCCTCTTCCTACTTCAGTGCCAGGAAACACTCCTGCCTCACCCAGCCCTGCCCTCCTGTTGGGATTGAATTGGCTCCTAGCTAGTTCTGCCCTAGTGGAATGCAGGTGTTTTTCCAATAGCCAGCTGCTCCTTCCAGCTGCTCTGCCTACAGCCTCTATCTTGAAGACCTCAGAAGAAGCCTAGTGCCTGGGGACCCTGAGATAGGATGAGGAGAGAGACGTTGGTCTGATACATTGGGTGACTAGGCTACTCTTCTCTCTAGGCCTCAGTTTCCCCATCTGTGAATCTTACATGAGGAGTTTGGACTTGATCTCTCTGGTTTGTTTGGCCAAGTGCTTATTGAGGCCCTCTCTGGGTTTCACCGGGAGAGCAGGCGGGCTTCTACTCTCCAGGAGCTCCTGGGCTGGTGGGGGTACTGTTCCCCCATGTGCAATGGGGGGGTGCTCAGCCTGTGCCTCAGAGAGATGTACAGCTACATGAAGTGTTTGGAGCCGGGATGCATCCCCTGCCTGCCTCTGCTGGCACTCCCCATGAACCCTGCCTGCCCAGATTGCAAGTGTGGTGCTGCCGCGCTCTCTGCTGGGCCTTTGAATGTGCTGGTCCCAAGCCTGGAGCTCTCCACCTTCTGTCCTCCACCCAGCTCCCTCTGTTTCATCCTTCAGCTCTCCCTTCCTCTGATTTGAAAGATTGGGCTTGTTTGGGTGATGCAGTGATAAGACCCGCCAAGAGTAGGGGTCCACCTGAGCAAAGGTAGGACCTCATAGGTGGTGTTGTAGAGGATCTGGGAGAACAAGGGTACTCTCCAAAGTGGAGCAGAAAAAGGATGTGGCAGCCAGGGAAACAGGCGGTGTGGGGTTTTCCTGAGCCAGACCTGTCCCCCGTCTGCTCTCAGTCTGTGAACGAGGTGCTGGAGTCCATGGAATCGCCATTGGAGCTGGTGGAAGGCTTCGTGGGCTCCATAGAGGTGGCTGTGCCCTGGGCCGCGCTGCTCACTGACCACTGCACCGTTCGAGTGTCAGGCCTCCAGCTGACCCTGCAGCCCCGTCAGGGCACAGGTAGGCTAAGGGCAGGCTAAGGCTGGGGTGGGGTGGGGATGGGAGAGCAGGTGGTGGGAATGGGCCTGGGTGCTCAGGAGCTGGCTGGGCCTGCCTGCTCTGAGACCCTCTTCCTACCCGCAGGACCAGGGCCT
Organism: Anoura caudifer; assembly: GCA_004027475.1. Taxonomy (NCBI): domain Eukaryota; kingdom Metazoa; phylum Chordata; class Mammalia; order Chiroptera; family Phyllostomidae; genus Anoura; species Anoura caudifer. The sequence goes on along the minus strand of PVKU01000055.1, from coordinate 161,262 downwards.
GCTGACTCACAAAGCTGGGCCTCATGCATGACCACGAGCCTGCAGCTGGCTCAGGAGTGCCTGCGGGATGGGCTGTCTGAGCCCTCTGAGCCACCACAGCCCCTGGAGGGCCTGGAGATGTTCGCCCAAACCATTGAGACTGGTAGGCAGGCCCCTCCCGGCCACCCTGCTACCCCGAAGGGGAAATTCTGCCTGTCCTTCATAGTTCTACCTAACCTGAGATCCCCTCCTCACTCCTCAGTGCTGCGAAGAATCAGGGTGACCTTCCTGGACACTGTCGTGAGAGTGGAGCACTCCCTGGGTGGTGGGGAGCATGGCGTGGCAGTGGAAGTCCATGTGCAGAGGTAGGTGCAGGCCTGGTAGATGGGCTGGCATGAGGGAGAGGGGGCATGAGGGGCTACAAATGGCCCTGGCCCTGACCCCTTCCCCCAGCCTAGGCTCCTGGGAAGTGGCAGAGCATGTCTGTGGGCCTGGGCAGTGGCGACAGCAAGGGGGGTGGTCTGTGTTATAAGCCTTGAGTGGTGTCCCAGGGCCAGGTGGTGTGGACAGCAGAGTGGCAAAGGGAACCCCCCCCCCCCCAGGCATCAGGTTACATGCAGAGGGTCCAAGGAACAAGAACTAGCCATGGGGGTCCAGAATGGTCTGGCTACGATGGGCAGCTCCATGACCCTAGACCCCTAGAACAGAATACTGTGTAGGGAGGGGGGCTCCACACCTGAGTTGACTGGGACAAAGGCTAACCTACACCCCCCAGACTAGAATACTGTGACGAGGCCATGCGGGACCCAAGCCAGGCACCCCCAGTGGATGTGCACCAGCCCCCTGCTTTCCTGCACAAGCTGCTGCAGCTGGCAGGGGTCCGCCTGCACTTCGAGGAGCTTCCCCCACAGGTAGGCCAACTCCAGTCCCCACGTTCTCTTTTTCCTTCTGATCTCTGCCGTCTCTGGCCCTTGACCCCTCTGCCCCTTTCTCTCAGCTCTGATAGCATCTTCTTGACCCCTCCCCTCTTATATTCTCTTGCCTCCCAGAAAGATGCCCCAGAGCCCCCCTTGCAGATCGGCACTTGCTCAGGGTACATGGAGTTGACAGTGAAATTGAAGCAGAATGAGGCCTTCCCAGGGCCCAAAGTGAGTCCCTGGGCCCATGGGGCGGAGGGGGTGTACTCCACCTCAGAATCCTCAGCCACGTTTATCTTCTCGGGACAAAGCGGTTGTTGGTAGGGGAAGTTGCTGCCTTCTTGGCAACTGGAGAAACTGAATTTAGGGCGGTCAAGTCATGGCCAGGGTCGCTCAGCTAGTTGGTGAGAAAGCTTAGCCTGGCAAATAGTATCCTTCCTCCGCAGGGGGAGGGCAGGTGGGTAGTGGCTCTCGGGGGCCTGGATGGCAAGTATAGGCTCCCTGGTTGCCCCCTCTGCCCTCAGCTGGAGGTGGCCGGACAGCTGGGCTCCCTGCATCTGCTCCTAACCCCACAGCAGCTCCAGCGGCTTCAGGAACTGCTCAGTGCCATGAACCTTGCAGGTGAGGCCTCTGGGCAGTTCAGGGGTTGGGATAGCTGCTGGAGAGGGGCCGGCCAGGTTGGACTGATGCAAGGAATTATCCTCCCCTGTAGACCCCAAGATTCTGGACGACAAACTGAACAAGAGCCGTCCGCTAGGTGCTGAAGACCTGTGGCTGATTGAGCAGGACCTGAACCAGCAGCTGCAGGCGGGGGCTGTGACTGAGCCCCTCAGTCCAGACTCCCTTCCCAACCCCCATGTCAATCTGGACAGCACTGGTGGGTGTGGGGCTGGGCCAGCAGCTGGCAGGGTGGCCAGCGTGGGTACAGGACTCAGGGGGCCGAGCCCACTGTCCCTGACACCCTCACCTGGCCCACAGATCTCTTCTTCTCCATGGCGGGCCTCACGAGCAGCGTGGCCTCTGCCCTCTCTGAGCTCTCCCTCTCCGATGTGGACCTGGGCTCCTCTGTGCACAGTGACGTGACCCCACGCCAGCTCCCTGCCCAGGGCCACCCAACGGGTGAGTGCTCCAGAGGCAGAAAGAAAGGAAGCAGCCTCAGTGCCTCAATGTCACATGCATGCAGGAGGCCTCCCATGGTGCCGGGAGGTCCACCGCGGGTGACTTGGTGTCTGGGGGAGGCTGGTGATACAATGGACAAAGCCTGGGTTCCAGAGTCAGTGAACTTGGATGAGCACTTCCACTCTCCAAGATGTGCTTTCCCCTCCCAGTAAGTGAGGGTAACTAGGTATGACCTGTGGGATGTGTGTTTTTTAGCCATTTATTGAGAGCTTGTATGCGTAAGGGACTGGTTTGAATGTTTTGTTACCTCCAGTCCTTGAAGTTCCCTTGAGAGGGTTGAACTGAGCCTGGACTCAATGCCTGGCCAAGCCTCCTCCCAGAGCCACAGTCCGGCTGGGCAGGGCTGCCCTTGAACTCTGGGGAGCCCCTGGTGAAGCCTCTGTCCCCTCAGGCAAGATGGCCCTCACGCCCCATCCGGACAACATGCGCCCTGACTCGCTACTGAAGATGACCTTGGGGGGTATGACCCTGACCTTGCTTGAGACATCCGCCCCGTCTTCCGGACCATCTGACCTCACCACACACTTTTTTGCCGAGTTTGATGCTGCCAAGGATGGGCCCTTCGGCTCCCGTGACTTCCACCATCTCCGACTGCGCTTCCAGAGGGCCTGTCCCTGTAGCCATGTTCGGTACAAGCCCAAGGCAGGGGCCTGAGTAGAGACTCCCGGAGCCCCGCAGTCCCCCATCTGATGCTCAGCTTCTTCCCTTCAGGCTGACGGGTGCTGCTGTGCAGCTGTCCTGGGAGCTGCAGTCAGGCCGGGGCCGCCGGACCACAAGCACTGAAGTGCACTTCGGGCAGCTTGAAGTGCTGGAGTGTCTGTGGCCCAGGGGTACTTCAAAACCTGAGTACATGGAGGTGAGGGCCAGTGGTGAGAGTGTGCGGCCTGGGCCTGGAAGTTGGGGTGGACTCGAGGGCTTGGCCTGACCTCCCACCTTCCACGTCCCACCCCAGATCCTGAGCTTCCCCAGCAGCCAGGGCTCCCAGGCCTCGGCTCAGCCCTGTGCCCACCTGCGCCACACACAGACGTTGCGCCGTATGCCCAAGGTAACCCACTCTCCTCTAGGCCTGAACACCCTTGGCTGCTTCCCATAGTACATTGACACCACACCCCTAGTCCCAGCCTCCTTTGCCACCTCCCTCCCCTGCTCCAAGCAGAGCACACCTCCCTACCCAAGGACCCCTGAGTACATTTGAACCTGGTGCCCTTCCTGGTTCATCATGGCAGTCCCCCGCTAACCTCTGCAGCTGGGAGTGGTGACTCTTGGATGGCTTTTATTAAACAAGCATGGTCATCTGCCTCTGGCAGAGTGGTGACCGTCTCCTGGTCCCCTCCTGAGTCCCCTGCCCAAGTGCTTTTCACCACCACCTGGGAGGCCTCTTTGTTTTTGCTCAAAGGGACCCCTCCCGCCCTACCCTCACCCACCCCACAGCCCTTGCTGACCTGAACACCCTCAACCTCAGAGCCGATCCAGGCGTACAGCCACCTGCCATTGCCGCTCAGAACTGGCCCTGGACCTGGCCAACTTCCAGGCAGATGTGGAGCTGGGGGCCCTGGACCGGCTTGCTGCCCTGTTGCACCTGGCCTCCTTGACCCCTCCCGAGGCGCCCACCAGCCTGCTGGTAAGATGCCTCACCAGGGCTGGGAGTGGGGCACAGGCCCTGTGGCTCCTGGTCACTGTGGTGGGGGCCCTGGCAGCAGCTGTGACCCCTGCACCCTCTCGCAGACAGAGTCCCCGCCAGCTGCCGAGCAGCAGACAGTGGTGCGGCTATCGGCACCCCGGGCCACACTTCAGCTGCGCTTCCCCATTGCTGACCTGCGGCCTGAGAGGGATCCCTGGGCAGGCCAGGCTGTTCGGGCAGAGCAGCTGCGGCTGGAGCTGAGTGAGCCCCATTTCCGGACAGAGTTGAGCAGTGGGCCTGGTCCCCCAACCCCCACCCGCCTGGAACTTACCTGCTCTGACCTACACGGTAGGAGCCCTTGGGAAATGGACAGCACCTGGGGCAGGGGCTCTGGCCTGGCCTCCAACAGAGATGGGCCTAGGGCTACCAAAGAGGCAGGGTCATGGGGGGCTGGGCAGATGGCCCTTTATCCTTGGGCTGCTGCATGAGAGAGTGTGGGTCTGTAAACAGGAAAGGACGGCCACCCTGACTCCATGTGGCACTGAGGGAGAAATGGGGACAGGCAGCAATGACCACTCCCCCGTTCTGCCCCCTCTCCTCCAGGCACCTATGAAGATGGAGAGAAGCCACCTGTCCCCTGCCTGCGAGTCTCCAAAGCCCTGGATCCCAAGAGCCCTGGTCGAAAATACTTCCTGCCCCAGTAAGTGGGGGCTCCGGCAGGGGCGAACGACAAACGGGGGCTTTGCTCCTGAGGGCGGTGCAAGGCTACCTGGAATCGGGCCTGGGGAGCCTGCCAGTAACAGGCCTGTGTCCTGGCAGGGTAGTGGTGACCTTGAACCCCCAGACCAGCAGCATGCAGTGGGAAGTGGGCCTGGAGAAGGGACAGGAGCTGGATCTGTCTGTTGAGAGCCCGTGCGAGCTGCGGGAGCCTGAGCCCTCACCCTTTTCTTCCAAGAGGACTATGTACGAGACCGAGGAGGTGAGGCCTGGGGGCCCTGGGTCTTGTGGAAGCCACGTGGTGGCTGTGGGCAGGGGGAAAGGACTACTGGGGCCCCAGGTGATGTGACCCAGCACCAGCGAAAATTTCATTTCTTTCATCATCTCATTCAAAGGCGATTCAAAAGCAACCCAGCCTGTGGGGCCCAGGAGTGAGGGTGCTGGTGAGGGCTGGCTCTGGGGGGAGATCAGGGTCCTGTCCCATCGGTTACTTGTTGGCACTGTACGTTTAAGCCTTGGGACCCTCTCTTCTGAAGGTGATGAGGGTTGAGTGAGAGGTGGTGAAGGGCCTGGCCCCTGTGCCAGAAAGTCTGGATTTCAGTCCAGGCTCTGCTGCCCAGTGGTCACGTCATCTCAGGTTGGGGATTAACCTCCTGGAGAGTTACATCCAGATGAATTTCCTCATCTGAAAAGTGGGCACAGCGACCTCTCTCGGACCTGTCCTGAAGACAGAGAGATTAATGTGTGAGGCCCTCAGAGCAGGCTGCCATTCCAGCAGGGAAGAGCTCCTGCGAATGAGTGAATAAGAGTGAATGAATGGCCCTGGCTGGTGTGGCTCAGTGGACCGAGCACTGGCCTGTGAACCAAAGAGTCACCAGTTCCATTCCCAGTCAGGGCACATGCCTGGGTTGCAGCCTGGGTTCCCAGTTGGAGATGTGTGAGAGGCAACCACACATTGATGTCTCTCTCCCTCTCTTCCCGTCTCTCTAGAAATAAATAAATAAATCTTAAAAAAAAAAAACCCAAAAAAAACGAACGAATGATAGGAGGTTAGGAAGCAGGTCTGGGTCTGCTTGCTGAGCCAGTGGCAGGCCCCGCCTCTTCTCAGATGCCTTTCCCATTTCCCCATGTAGATGGTGATTCCAGGAGACCCTGAGGAGATGAGGAGCTTCCAGAGCCGAGCCCTGCGGCTGTCTCGCTGCAGCCTAGAAGTGGTCCTGCCCAGCGCCCATGTCTTCCTGCCCAGCAAGGAAGTCTATGAGAGCCTCTACAACAGGTGATGGTGCGGGCAAGTTGGTAGGTGGGGGCTGTGGCGGGGCCAGGCTGGGCCTCCTCCCTCACCACTGCCCTCCACCACCTGTCTCAGGATCAACAACGACCTGCTCATGTGGGAGCCAGCAGACCTGCTTCCGGCCCCTGCCTCGACCCGTGCTGCCCACCCTCCTGGCTTCTCGGGCCCCTCAGGCTTCTGGCACGACAACTTTAAGATGTGCAAGTCAGCCTTCAAGCTGGGTAGGAGGGGCGCCCGGCAGGGTCTGGGGCCCCCAGAGCTGGGCAGGGCTGGGGTGGCCCCTCCGGGTCTCCTTCCCACTGGCTTCTTGGTCTCCCCCCAGACTCGGACTCGGATGACGAGGATGCCCACTTCTTCTCAGTGGGGGCATCCGGCACCCCCCGGGCCGCCCCCGAGTCCCCGAGTTCTCACTCCCAGAGCACCTTGACTACACTGGTGACCGTGCTGAAGGGCCGGGTCACGGCCCTTTGTGAGACCAAGGTGAGGGCAGCCCCGGAGAGGCGAGACCCCAACTGCAGAGCCCCGGTTGACAGGGGACTGGGGCTTGAGCGAGCAGTGCTGAGCTGGGAGTGTGGGAGATGGGCCCAGGCCATGGGGTGCTGAGCGGGGCCTGTCCAGCCAACAGTGCTCACCGGACCCCAACCGTCCCCTCTGCCCTGTCAGCCACTCAGCAGTGCCTGCTGTGTGTAAGGCACCATGGGCTGTATGGTGCTAGGAGGCAGGCTGGGCAGGGGTGATTCTTCCCCTCTGGCAAAAGACGCAGTGCTGGCCCGCCTGGGCCTCCAGCAGAGTCCGTGTGGATGCCAGAGCCGATCCTAGTCAGGCCAGGGCCCTAGGAGGGCCCCTTGCCCCTGAGGAGGTCCTGGGCACTGCTCTGCGCAGCTGGTGAGGCCAAGCCATGTCCTCTGTCTGCAGGACGAGGATGGGGGGCTGCTGGAGGCTGTGCATGGGGAGCTGGTGCTGGATGTGGAGCAAGGCACCATCTTCAACGTCTCGCAGTACCGAGGCCAGCCGGGACTCGGCTACTTCTGCCTGGAGGCCGAGAAGGCAACGCTCTACCACCGAGGTGTGAGGGCTGTGGGCCAGTCGTCAGGGATCTCTGGGGTCTGCAGACAGGAGTGGGGGCTTTCAGAAGGGATGCAGGCCCTCGGTTAAGTGGGTGGTCAGCTGGTTTGGCAGGGGGCTCACCAGATGCCTCTGCAGCGGCCGTGGAGGACTACCTGCTGCCCAGTCACCTGGAGCTACCCACCTTTGCTCCTCCGGCCCAGCTGGTCCCAACCATCTACCCATCAGAGAAAGGGGTGACTGAGCGGGGAGCCTCAGGCCGAAAGAGCCAGGGCCAAGGCCCCCATATGCTGTCCACCGCTGTGCGCATCCACCTAGACCCCCACAAGAATGTCAAGGTACAGCCATGTCTGCTTCTGCCCACCTGCTTAGCCAGGGTGACTGCCTGCCTAGTGCATGGAGGCCTGGGCTCCCCCTCACTGACTGTCCCACTCCCAGGAGTTCCTGGTGACACTGAGGCTGCACAGAGCCACCCTACGCCACTACGTGACCCTACCAGAACAGAGCTGGCACTCCCAGGTGAGGGAGGGTGGCATGGGTAGACAGGTCTTGAGGCTGGGAGGAGGCTGGTGTCAGGGTTGGGGTGGGAGGCTAGGAGGGGGAAGAGGCCACCCTGTCCTCACCACCTCTCCCACCTGGTCCCCAAAGCTGTTGGAGTTCTTAGATGTGCTGGATGACCCCGTGCTGGGCTACCTGCCCCCGACGGTCATTACCATCCTGCACACACACCTGTTCTCCTGCACTGTGGACTACAGGTACCCAGGCTGGGTGCCAGGGGCAGGGGGCAGGCTCTCGCGTGTGTGTGGGGAGCCTGCCCCAGCTTCATTGTCACCACCCCCCCCCCCAGGCCCCTCTACCTCCCTGTGCGTGTCCTTATCACCGCGGAGACCTTCACCCTCTCCAGTAATATCATCATGGATACCTCCACCTTCCTGCTCAGGTATGCAGCCCCCGCCCTCCCAAGCTGAGCTGCAGCTGCCACTGCTCCCCACCCCTGTGCTGTCTGCCTGCTCTGTGTCCTCAGGCCACTCTCTGAGCCTTTCTGTACATTCGAGTAATGATCCTCCCTGAGAATTGGATCCACCTTCTTAGAAGTGGTTGGACTTAGGGATCAGAGCCTTCGAGGCATTCATGCTCCCTGTTCCAATCATTTCCCCTGGGCCCAGTTTGCTTCTGGTCGCTGCACTAGGATAGAAGGACGAAAGAGCTGGAATGTGGTGCCTCCACGGCACAGTTCCAAACAGCCAGGACTCACAGTCCAAGTGCCCCCAAATCACAGCCTGAATTGGTAAACATGGTTCACCCAGCATTTAAGTCAAGTCAGAGAACAACATCGAACAATACGGGGAAATGCCATAGTAGTGTTTACTGAGAAAGGTACGATATGAAACTACAAATGTTTAATACAAAGATTTATGAGCAGGTATTCATGAGCATCTCTCTGTAGCTTCATAAAAGAGACTGGAAGGAGACATATGGTGGAATTTGGGATTGGGTTAGGGATCGTGTCCTTTTTATTGCTATGTTTTTAAATATTTTAAAGGGGCTTGTGTTATGCTCTCATTAAAGGAAGGGCTCATTTCAAAAGACATTGAACACAGGAGGGGAAAACAGGGCTCTCCCTTCCCTGGGCTGCTGTGAGGCCCAAACACAGTAGGGGAGCTAGAAGTACTTGGGGGAACAGATGGATCTGGGCTTGCAACATGGGAGGCCATGCCTGCTCTCGCCGCAGCACGCACACCGAGGCCAGAGAGGGCTCACACTAGGGTCCCGTGGGCCTGGGACCTGCTCTGGGTGTCCTTCTGCCTGTCTCTGGGCGCCCCACCCCGGCCAGCTCCCGTGGAGCTGCCGCCTGCAGGGGCTCCGGGCCCTTCTCAGCCCTGTTCCCCACCAGGTTCATCCTCGATGACTCAGCCTTGTACCTGTCTGACAAGTGTGAGGTGGAGACCCTGGATCTGCGGCGAGGTGGGCAGGGCCTGGGCTGGGCTCCCTCCCCTCTGAGGGACCATGGGCCCCGGCCACACACAGAGTAGGCCTCGTCCTCCCTTCCCCAGTGGCCGGTTCTCCACACGCACACACATGCACACACATGTGAGGGCTGCACCCAGACAAACCTTGATTCTCCCCCACGGTGGTGCGTCGGGCTGGGTGTGAGAAGGCAATAGGAACGTCTCTTGTCCTCTGCTTCAGATTACGTCTGTGTCTTGGATGTTGACCTCCTGGAGCTTGTTATCAAAACCTGGAAGGGGAGCACTGGGAGCAAACTAGTGAGTGCATCTGTTTCCCAGAGTCCCTGGGGCTGGAGCAATGCCAGGCCGAGGTGCCTGCAGGGGGCCCCCCTTCTGCCACACAACATCTCTTTGCTTCTGTTCCCTGGGCCTGGGCACAAGTCAGGGTTACTGCATGGCCTTCCCTCACTGGGCTGTGGTTATTGGCTCCGTTGAGAAGGGCCAGGCCCACTGCGGGTGATCCTCAGGGGGAGGCCCGCCACTAGAGGGCAGCTGCAGCCAGGGCCTCTGCAGTGAGGCAGTTTCCTCATCTGTAAATGGAGGCCTTACCTGGCTGGCTGGGGTCAGGGGCAAGGAGTCGGGTTTAATGAAGCCCTTCACTCAGGGGGTGGCGCTCCACTTCCTTGGGCAGCCCCAGGCCAAGCCCCTTCCACCCTCTGGGCTCAGTGTGCTCACCCACCCCAGGGAAGACCCAGCCTGTCCCATCTCTGGATGCAGAGGGTAGAGCCTGGGCTGATGGCGCCTTGCCCCGCCCCCACAGAGCCAGCCGCTGTTCGAGCTGCGCTGCTCCAACAGCGCTGTGCACATGCACAGCTGCGCCGACTCCTGCGCTCTGCTGGTCAACCTGCTGCAGTACGTAATGAACGCCGGCGACCTGCACCCCCCGGCCCAGCCCCCCAGCCCCACCGAGATCGCCGGCCAGAAGGTACAGGTGAGACCCGGCTGCGCAGGCTCCCAGAGCTCTGCCTGGCCCCCTCCCCTGCCATGGTCCCTCAGGGGCCTGGCCACGGGTCACCCTGGGGCCCCGCCCCTACACCCCTACTCATTCACCGCTCCTCCCCTGCCTGGCCCAGCTCTCCGAGAGCCCTGCCTCCCTGTCCTCATGCCCCCCAGTGGAGACAGCCCTCATCAACCAGCGGGACCTGGCAGATGCCCTCCTGGACACCGAGCGCAACCTGAGGGAGCTGGCCCAGCATTCAGGTGGGCTGGGGGGCTTCTGGAGCCAGCGGACGCAGGTAGCACCCACATCAGGCATTCCCCAAAACCAGCTCTCTCCCCTACAGGTGGCCCCCTCCCTCAGGCCTCGCCCGTGTCAGTCTACCTATTTCCAGGTGAACGGAGTGGGGCCCAGCCCCCCTCATCCCCTGTTGGGGACCCTGCTGGCAGTTTGGGGTCCTTCTCAGAGACCAATGAAGATGAAACAGAAGAGGACGGGGATGGAGACACTCTGGACAGTGATGAGTTCTGCATCCTTGATGCTCCTGGCCTAGGCATCCCGGTGTGTGGTGGGCAGGCTAGGCGAGGGCAGGAAATGGTGGGAGAAGGTGGCTCAATTTCAGGTCCTAATAGAGATGGAGCTGTGGGAGAGGCAGGAGGGGGTCACTCTCCTGTGGGAGGTGGGGCTGGGACGACCAGAAGGTACAGGTGAGGAGGCAGCCCTGACTCTGGGCTTTGAAGGAGCTAGTGGATTGCCAGGGGAAGAGAAGGCGTGGCATCCTGGGCAGAGGGATGGCACATCAGAATAGGGAGGATGTGGGCAGGTGGTTAGTTGGGAGGGTGCAGACTGCAAGGGTGCTGATCTCCTGGCCCCCAAGTACCAGTGGGAATGTCACATGCAAGCAAGATCCAAGTCCCAGGGAGACAAGGCTAGTAGGAGCAGGGGCACTCGGCCCCATCCCGAGCAGAATGTGCACATGTAGGCTGTGTGGACAGTGACCCACGAGAGTCATCTTTTGCAGAAATGGGGAGGGAGGACCAAGGTCGGAAGAAATCGGGTGGAGGGTGGCCTGGTCGGGGGAGAGTGTCTGAGCCACGTGTGTTCACTCGGCCCCCTCCCTGCAGCCCCGAGACGGGGAGCCCGTGGTGACACAGCTGCACCCAGGCCCCGTCATCGTGCGGGATGGGCACTTCTCCCGGCCGCTGGGCAGTGCGGACCTGCTGCGGGCACCTGCCCACTTCCCAGTGCCCAGCACCCGCATAGTGCTGCGCGAGGTCTCCTTTGTCTGGCACCTCTACGGAGGCCGAGACTTTGGCCCCCACCCCGGCCACAGGTGAGGAAGAGAGTGCAGGTGGCAGCTGATGATGGGGCCTGGGCTGGGGTCCAGCCCTGACCTTCAGCAGCTGGTGACCTTGAGCCTATCCTCGCCTCCCTGGCCTCAGTTCCTCCTTCCTTATCCCACCCAGCTCCCGGGGAGGGTCTCCCACCACAGGCCAGGAGTCCCACTCTGGGAAGAGGGGGTGAGCTAAGGGGGTTCTGCTGGGTCAGCCTGTACCCTGTCCTCCTTCCCAGGGCAAGAGTTGGCCTCACGGGTCCCCGGGGCTCCCCTTCTCGCTGCTCTGGCCCCAACCGGCCCCAGAACTACTGGCGCTCACAGGGGGGCAGCGGGCGGCAGCACCAGGTCCTCATGGAGATTCAGCTCAGCAAGGTGAGCGCAGGGCTTGGGGCGCAGAAGGCCAGCTGGGGTGGGGGGCAGCAGCTGGTCACCTTATCCCTTCTGCTCAGCCAGCACTTTGCACCATGGGAACTTCCTTTGTGGAGTGGGTTTTACAGGCATTTTGAGGGTGCGGAACCAATGTCCCTGGTGGTAGAGAGGCTAGACATTAAGGCTTGAACTAGGGTTTGTGCTTGGGGTGATGGGGCAGATGGATTTGGGGGAGGAGATCAGGAATTCAGTGTGACCGCGTGGGTTTGAAATGCCCATGGGGTGGCCACACGAGGAGGCCAGGCAGCTGCCAGGAGTGGCTCTGAGATGGGGCCACGTGCGGGAAGGGTGGCTGGAAGGGTAGGGGCCTGGGTGAACCCTCTGTCCCTTCCCTGGCCTTGCCTGCCTGGCTCAGGCCTCCATGCCCCACCTCCCCAGGTAAGCTTCCAGCATGAGGTATACCCAGTGGAGCCAGCCGCAGGCCCCGTGGCCCCCGGTGAGGAGCTGGAGGAGCAGCCGCTGTCCCGCCAAGTGTTTGTTGTGCAGGAGCTAGAGATCCGAGACCGGCTCCCCTCTTCCAAGATCAACAAGTTCCTGTACATGTACACGAGCGAGCGGATGCCACGGCGCACCCACTCCAACATGGTACTGTGGGCAGCCCCGCCGTCCAGCCGGGAGGGGATGGGACCATGTCTTCACGTGTGCGCACACGTGCGCTCACACTCACCTGGGTTGTCTGCGAGCCCGGGGGGTGGGGGGCTCCAGGCGGCCCAGCTGAGGGGTAGCTTGCGTGGACACAGACTGATCAGGTGAGCTGCGGCGGGCAGAGACCCAGGGCCTGCGGCCCTGCGATTGTCCAGCACTCACCCTCTGTCCCTAGCTCACCATCAAAGCGCTGCATGTGGCCCCCTCGACTAACATGGGTGGACCCGAGTGTTGTCTCCGGGTCTCACTGTTGCCCCTGCGGCTCAACGTGGACCAGGTGAGCTGGCTGGGTGCGGGCAGGCCCAAAGTGAGGCCCCCTGCTGCCAAGCCCTGAGCCTGACCCGTAGTGCACCCTTCCCCCCACAGGATGCCCTGCTCTTCCTCAGGGACTTCTTCACCAGCCTGGCAGCAGGCATCAACCCCATGGTTCCAGCAGAGGCCTCCGCTGAGGGTGAGAGGCTGGACCAGGGAGGGGCGGGGCTTGGCCTTCCACCTCCCAGCTGGCCCTGGGCCCATCCCTGGTCTGTCTAACCTCTAGCTCACCCTGAGACCCGATCCCAGCCCAGTGGCTCCCAGGAAGGGCCACCGGAGGGTGTAGAGGTGCCTGAGGGCATAGAGGCCCCCGATGATGTGCAGGAGGCCGCAGGTGGTGGGCAAGGCTCTGAGCAGCAGCCCATCTACTTCAGGTACGGCTATCGGCGGGGCCCTGGGCGGGCCTCTCAGGGCCAGGTCAGTGGTTAAAGCACCTGCTCCCTTACCCCCAGGGAGTTCCGATTCACATCTGAGGTGCCCATCTGGCTAGATTATCATGGCAAGCACGTCACCATGGACCAAGTGGTAAGTGGGGCCATCAGGTAAGGTAGCTGAGTAGCCTGGGCCTTCTGGGGTCCCCATTCAGCTCAGGTGTAGCCTGGTCTTTGGGGGCCAGGAGGCCAGGGCTTGCACCAGGCGTCATTGGCTGCCAAGGAGGGGTCCACTGGACTGGGCAGGCCGCTGTGCCCCCCACATGTAAACCCAACCCCTTCACCTCCCCAGGGCACATTCACTGGCCTCCTCATTGGTCTGGCGCAGCTCAACTGCTCCGAACTGAAGCTGAAGCGGCTCTGCTGCCGGCACGGGTGAGCCCTCCATGCGCCCCAGCACCCCCAGCTTCTCTCTTTGCTCTGGTCCTGACTGGTTACGTGGCCTTGGCCAAGACATTGACCCTCTGGGGCCTCAGTTTCTCCTCTGTAAAATGGGTGGTTATCCCCCCATCCCTCCACAGTGCTGGGCGGGGCCGTAGAGAGTGTTGAGGTGCCTCAGGTCCACCTGGCCCTTTGGCCCCTCAGTGTGTGGCTCTGCCTCACCCTGCTCTCCTCTTCCCTCCTCTCCACTCCCCTTCCCAGACTCCTGGGCGTGGACAAGGTGCTGGGCTATGCTCTCAATGAGTGGCTGCAGGACATCCGCAAGAACCAGCTGCCAGGCCTGCTGGGGGGAGTGGGTCCGATGCATTCAGTTGTCCAGCTCTGTAAGTGTATGGCTCTAGGGACTCTTGAAACTGCCCTACCCTTGGACAACCTAGAAGCTGCCATTGGGAATGAGTAGGGGACGTCCTAAAGTAGGGTGGTGGGGGCAGTGCAGCCTTCTCACCTCTGACAAGCCCGTTGCCCCACCCCAGTCCAAGGGTTCCGGGATCTGCTGTGGCTGCCCATCGAGCAGTACAGGAAGGACGGGCGTCTTATGCGGGGGCTGCAACGGGGGGCCGCCTCCTTTGGCTCTTCGACGGCTTCTGCAGCCCTGGAACTCAGCAACCGGCTGGTGCAGGCCATCCAGGTGAGGGTGCCCAGCTCTGCAGGGCAGGGAGGGCCTGCCATGGCGTCCGATCCCATCCCATAACTCCACTGACCGAACAGTCTGAGTGTACAGAACGTTTTATGAGGAGAGGAGAGGCCAAGTAACTGACCAGCAACCTACAGCCCGTCTCCTGGGGCCCCCTGTGGCCCCCATGCAGGAGGATGAATGTCCCCCAAGCTTTATAGCCCACTGGGTCTCTGCTTATGGCCGAATCTTGAAGGAGAGGGAAGGGGGGCTCTGTTTACAGACAGGAGGGTAAGGCCCAGACTGGCCCTGGTTCACTCAGGCCCTGTACCTCGCTAGGCCCAATGGGTTCCCGGTCACTATCCTGGGGGCAGCTGTAGGTCACATGGTGAACCCACGGTGTGAGGGTTGGGATGGGACAGGCAGGCACTTACGGGCAGTCATTGCAGGCGGTGTGAGTGTGCGACATATGGGGAGCGTGGTGCTTTCTGGGCCCTGCAAGTCCAGCCCCATGAGGGCAGGGGCAGGTCCCCAGAGAGGAGGCTGGAGAGATAAGCCAGCATCTGAGGAGCTACCCCAAGGCATATCCTGGAGGGCGGCACCTCCAGGCGAGGAGTCTGGGTGGGAAGGGGTGAGGCTGGGTGAGAGCTGTGGATGCACAGAACAGGGAGTCTCTGACAGAAGGCAGCTGAGACTCCGTAATGGATGCCCTGGTCCGTGGGGGGAGTGAGAGGGACCCCTAATCTGCAGGGCTGCTCTGTAGACCTGGCAAGGTCAGGCGGTGTGCCCAGCTCAAGCAAGCTGTGTGTGGGGCACAGCAGATGGGGCGGGGTGCACGGGTGTGGGGGTCAGCAGGAGGGGTTTGGGGTCTGGAGGACATTAGGAGCAGCCCCTGATGAGGCAGCCAGGCTACCTGAAGCCCCCTGACCTGGCTGGCGGGAACCTTGGCAGGACCCCTGGAGCCAGCATGGGTTTGGGGGTGGGGTAATGGTGGGCTCCCTGGACTGGGGGCCCAGGGATTCCATCATGTCTGCCTGGACTGCCTCACCTCATCCAGCATCTCCCGTGCTCCCCCAGGCCACCGCCGAGACTGTGTATGACATCCTGTCCCCGGCAGAACCCATCTCCCGCTCCCTGCAGGACAAGCGCTCTGTGCGAAGGCAGCGCAAGGGCCAGCAGCCAGCTGACCTCCGGGAGGGCGTGGTCAAGGCTTATGACACTGTTCGAGAGGTAATGTGGCCCAGCCCTGGCCCTGTCACCCCACACCCATTCTCCACCCAGACCCCTGCGCTGACCGCCCACCTCCACAGGGCATCCTGGACACGGCTCAGACCATCTGTGAGGTGGCATCTCGGGGTCACGAGCAGAAGGGGCTGACGGGGGCTGTGGGAGGCGTGATCCGCCAGCTGCCCCCGACAGTGGTGAAGCCCCTCATCCTGGCCACAGAGGCCACGTCCAACCTGCTCGGGGGGATGCGCAACCAGATCCTCCCAGATGCGCACAAGGACCATGCTCTCAAGTGGCGTGCAGACGCGGCCCAGGACTGAGCGCCAGGTGCCAAGGGCTCCAGGGCACCGCTTGCCGCCAGGCTCAGCCAACCCCAGTGGTGCCTCAGCTCCTGCACCTCCCGAAAGCTGTGCCTGTGGTGTGGCGGGCCGGGCCCTTGGGACAGACTGTGAAGGACCCTGCCCCTGGCCTACCTGCTGCCAACTGCCGAGAGTGGGGCCTCAGCCCTGTCTCTGCACTTTTTCTCGGGGGGCAGGGAAAGGACGCTGCCCCCACCACCACCTGGACCCACACTACTGCCCTGTCCCAGGATGGAGGCTTGTGGACCCTCGGACCCTGACCCCACTCAGCCAAGTGTCTTTCTGTGTCTCCGGGAGAGGTGGGGGCACAGGCACCGTGTGGTTCAGTGCATTATTTTTAAGCTCCTGAGCGTGCGGGTCAGTGTCTGCATGAAGTGGAATAAACTGTGCCCACCGCCAGTCCCTCATCCTGTGTGCCTGCACTGCCCAGCCTCAGCCTGACCTTGACTGGCACCAAGATTCCCAGCTCTGCATCCAGCACTGCCCATGTCACCACCAGGGTTGGCCACACCCACCCAACCCTGCCCAATGGGACAGGGTCCCTTCCCCAGCCTCCTGCACAGCCCTGCACTCCTTCCTTCCGCTGCCCTGGGCTGCACCTCACCACCTGCCCAGGGGGCTGCCACCCTGGCCCCACTTCTGATGTGGCAGGAGTTGAGTAAAGGGGAGGGGAGGGGGTGGCCCAGGGAGGTCGCCTTGTCCACACTGTTTCTTGGCTCTATCCCTGCCAGAGCCCAGGGTCCAGCCTCACCTGGGGCCAGGTGTGAAGGAAGTGCTGGGAAGATGCTGGACCAGAGCAGAGCACAGGGTCGTGGGTTCCCCGTGAGGTTTGGACCTGACCACATGACCTGAGGCCCTGGGCTGTGGGTCTCTGAGCCTTCAGTCCTTCCTGGTAACCCTGCCCAGTTTATGAGGACCTGGGGGCTCAGTCAAAGCTCTCCCTGGGAGGCTGGGCCCTCTGGAGGCTACCCCCACCTTCCCTAGGAGAAGGCTCTGTCCTGGAGTCCCAGCCTCGGGACACTGGCTGGAAGGGGTCCTGTCAGTGCCATTTGCACAGAAACTTACATGGCATCTGGAGGGTGACCATTGTCTGTGCCCTCTCCCTCACTCGCACGTCATTTCTTAAGAACAGGGAAGAGGGGTTGCTCAGATTGCCCTGCCTGCCCCACTCTCCAGTAGCACCACACTGAGGTGAGCCCATGGGGAAACTGAGGCATGAGCTTAGAGAACCCTCACCTTGCTAGGGCTGTCAGTAGGCCTCTGTGGTTAGCAGAGGCCTCCCCCCTTTGTGTCTCTGGTGTCTCCTCAGTGAGGGGGACGCGGGCACCAAGTGAACAGGGTGGCAGTTTTGTCCTGGTGGACCCAGGGTCCTCACTGTTCCTGGACACCTGAGATGGCAGGCCAAGGCGGGGGGCTAGGAGGAACCCAGGGGGTGGGTCCCCTAGGGGTGGACAGCCAGGATCTGATGCCACAGAGAGGGGCAGATGCTGCTTGGAGCTGCCCCCCCACGACTGCCCGGGCACAGTCCAGGGTTCCCTGCCCTTCGAACCTCACTGGTGACCCACACTGATGGATGGCAGGGTAATCATTAACTGCCACCAGGGGCTGGGCCAACGGCTCAAAAAGTGCTGGGCCCAGGGTGTCCCCACTTCCTCCTTACGCCTCAAGGGCCAGGCAGACACCCAGGTAAGAGCCTACCCAGTCGGCTGGACCTCCACAGCCCCTCTGCTCCAGGGTACTCAGCCCAGCCTCCCCTTCGGAGGAAGAAAGGAAGGGATCTAGGCAATAGCTGGGTGGTCCCAGGAAGTCCCTTTCATCCTTGGACCTCAGTTTCCCCCTGTGGGATGAGTGATCCAGACTCCCGATGGATGGTGGCATCCCTGTGTCACTGCTGCTTCCACCAGGTCAGGCACATGGGTTTGCCAGGGCATCCTCAGGGGGCCTGCCAGGCTTGGGGGGTGGGGTAACTAGCTCTGCTGTTTTCATCCATGGTCCTGTCCCCCTGGCAGAGGACTCCTGCCTGGGGACCCCCACCCCACCGTGACTGCACTTTGGGAGGACTACCACTTCAGGGAGGTGGCAGGTAGGCAGCACAGACCTCGGGCCCTGCTCTGCGACCTCGGGCCCTGCTCTGCGACCTCGAGCAGCCGCCTCTGCTTCTCTGGGCCAGTTCCCACCACTGGGAAAGGAAGGCATGGCCTGCATCCACTCTAAAAACTCTGAGTCCCAGCTCCTCTACCTCTCCAGAGGCCTTGGGATCTCTGAAATGTCCCCATGGTAGGACTGGCCCTGGAACCTGTCACTGAAGCCCCTTGGGCCAGAGCCAGTCTGGGGAGAGGAGAAAACACTTAGCAGGAAAAAGTTCTGCCCCCTTGTGGCCCTAGGCCAGCTCAGGGACCCTGGCTGGCAGCTCCTTCCTCTCCCTACTGAAGGAACAGACCCAGAAGTTGAAGGGAGGGTGGCTCCCCACCCCCCGACCTAGGCCAGAGTGCAGGACAGCCTCATGGGCCCTGAAGTGCCCATGGGGAACCAGCAGCAGCTCAGAGAGGTCGAGCCACATGTTCAAGGTCACTCAGCTCCCAGGCCACCAAGGTGCTAAACGTTTTTCCAGATGGGTGGTTGCTTATAGCCCTGCTTTTACCATTCTGCCTGCAGATTTGTGCATCAGCATCTTTTCAAGTCCCCTGTTCTCCTCTCATCCTTCCACCTCGCCCTCCGCCCTGTCTTCCCTGTCCCTCTCCTGTTCCCTGCCTGCCCTGCATCTGTTTCTGTTTTGGCCTCTCTGCCTCACTTGCCCACTTTTCTCTGCCTCCCTTGCAGTCTCATCTCCAGTTTCTACAAGGCCATCCTAAGGAATCTGGGTGTTCGGAGTCCCTCAATGTCCCTCTGCCCTGCAGCTGCTGCAGGAGGGGTGCACAAGGGCAGAGGAGGGAGGCTGCAGCAGCCGCCCCTGGGACTGCGGCCCAGATCTGTTTGGGAAAGAAACGAGGAAACAGGGAACCTGGGGACAGAGGGCGTGGGGTGTCAGAGCGGGCAAAGGCTGCCTCGGAGCTGTAAACGAGAGCCACTCCCAGCTTTACGGGCAGATCTGGGGTTGAGGCTGGACTTCGCCCAGAGAAGGAGTGGGCCAAGCATGATAAAGAGCCTCAATACAAAGATCGTGGACCCAGGACCACCAGGGCCTGAGGGCCCAGGTGCGTTCACATGGGGCGAAACCAGACCTCTGCCTGAGAGGAGCTGCCTCCAAGTGGCTCCCACCCCCTGTAACAGCAACTCCATGTGGAAGTGCCCACTGGTTCCAGTGGGGCTGCTGTTATCCAGGGTGGGGGCTGTCCCCACGGAGGAGCTGAGGTGGCTGCTGCCCCGCTGACCGGCAGGAGCCCCGTGGTTGTGCGCCCAGGCCCAGGACTGCAGAGGGTGGTAGGCAGGCTGTCAGCAGGCTGCTGAGACCGAGTGCACAGGGCTCTGACCTATGAATTGACAGCCAGTGCTCTCATCTCCCCTCTGGCTGCCAATTCCATAGGTCACAGGTATGTTCGCCTCAATGCCAGCTGCCAGGGCCTGTGGGGGGCGGGGGAGCCAGGGCCAAGGGTGTCCAGTGGGCAGTGGAGAGTTGCCCCCGCCCCAGGGCAGCACTCAAGGTAGTGTGTCCTGTCTCCGCCCCACCTTTCCGCTCCCCTCTGGTGAGCCCACACTGCCATGGGTCCCCACCTGTGTCTGCCAAAACATGCCTCTGTGCTTCGCCCATGCTGTGCCCTCTGCCTGAGACACCCTTCCCAGCTTTTTTTTGCCAGGCTCACTCTTACTAACCATTCCAAGTTCTGCTGAAGAAGTATTTGCTGTCTCCAGGAAGGCTTCTTGAATCCCACTTGATCCTAAGTGCCTACGCAGGCACCCCCAGTACCCAGCACCTCCCCTGAGTACTGTGCTCACTCAGGGCT
Source organism: Anoura caudifer (assembly GCA_004027475.1). Lineage (NCBI taxonomy): Eukaryota > Metazoa > Chordata > Mammalia > Chiroptera > Phyllostomidae > Anoura > Anoura caudifer. The sequence continues at coordinate 141,813 of PVKU01000055.1, read as the reverse complement.
TCTGTCCTCCCCACCACCTGTGAGCTCGGCCCCCAGCTCAGGCAGAGCTGGGGTGTGTGCTCGGTAGGTGCTTGAACAGATCCTGGCCTCCTTCTTGCATCCAGAGAAAGATCACCAACACCCAGTATGGCTGAAGGGGCCAGAGCGTCTGGCCCCAGTCTGTCCTAGAGCCCCCCTAAGAGAGGGACCCTGAGCTAGCCTTCCTCTCTGCTCTCCCCTCTCTCCTTTCTCTGGCCAGTTCCGTGCTCCTGCCGCACGACCCCCCACCCCCAGCTCCCCAGGCCCAGCTGTGGTGGGTGTGGTAGGGGAGCAGCCCCATGGACAAGACCCTGGCCCCACCCCTGCTCCACCTTCTCCAACAGCTTCACTCTACTCCTGCCTGGCTTTCTTTGTTTTTTAAGTTAATTAATTTCTTTTTAGAGAAAGGGGAAGGGAGGGAGAAAGAGAGGGAGAGAAACATCGATGTGTGAGAGAGATAGCCATCAGTTTGCCTCTGGAACGGAGACAGACCCGTAACCCAGGCATGTGCCCTAACCAGGAACCAAGCCCACGACCTTTGGTTTTGCTGTACGACACTCAGCCAACTGAATCTCACCGTCAGGGCACACCCACCTGGCTTTCATACAGTGGGGTTCTGGGGAATTTTCATTTGAACACAATGAACACTATCCTGCCGGTAAATAAAAATTTAAAAATGGAAACTCAGACCTAGGAATAAAGCCCAGAAAATACTCCTCCAGCCCCTCCTGAGTGCTGGGCACCAACGCACACCAATCGCCTGAAACCACTCCGGCCACCTTGCAAGGCTGCTCCTGTGAACTTCTTCGGGAGACTAGGACAGACTCAGGGAGGGCGAGCAACTGACCAAAGTCCTGGAGCCGGTCGGGCCTTTTCCCTTGGAGGACTCTGTGCAGCCGACAAGCCTCTCCCTGCTCCGATCTCTGTGTGGCTGTCACTGTCCCTTCCCCGAGCTGCTTCTCTCACACGGCCCTCTCCGCTCTGGCTTCCTGGGCCCACTCCTCTGCTGAGGCCCCTCCAAGTCTCTGCAGGACCTGCTCCCCACCTCCCCCACAGCAGCTCTGCCGGCCTCTCCCACCAGCCCCTTATCTCGTTCCTGGAGAGTTCTGTGCTCTTATCTTATCCTCATGCTGGTCCCAGACTCCTTGAGGGTAAAGTCCATGACTCACTCATCCTCCCTGGTGGGGGGATGGGGGACAGCCTGTAGGTGTTCTAGACACACTGGGGGACTGGAACTCTCACTCCCAGAGTGCTGGAGGGGTGGCAGGCAGCTGCCCCTGCCCTGGATTTCCTCCCACACCTGCCTCCGTAGAGCCTGTGACAGCTCTCAGAGCCTGTGTCCCCACTTGAGAGCAAGGCCAACCCAGAGGGGAGCAAGGCCTCCCTCTGACCTTCAGTCTTTTCTCAGCAGGCCCTGGGCCTGTGTACATCTTGCCTAGACTGGATCCTGCTCCCACTCCCCCTGGAGACTCGCACTCACTGGCTCCCATAATGCTCCGTGGCTTCTCTGACAGCCACCATTGCACCCCACAATGAACACCTGGCTGTTCCCCCAGCCTGCCAACTCCTGGGTGTAGCAGCCACTGATTTGTCTCCTACAGCCTCAGAGACAGGCAGAGTAGGTGCTTAATAAATGCACGCTGAACCTCACCCAGAGAGGATCGGTTTGACTCTTTTTACATCTGCTTTGACATCCGTCTCCACACATTTCACCCAGGAACATCGGTGTGTTTGAACGGCAGAGTCTGCCTCAGGCCCGGTGGGGTGTTGGGTAACTTATGGGACATATGTTCTATGTCTTTTCTCATTTGGGAAACGGGGACATGGACCGTATTGGGGGCCTTTCCATCTCAGGTTCCGGAGCACATACTTGCTCTTCAGGCAACAGGGAGCCCCTGGAAAGTCCAAGGAGGAGAATGAGCAGGCGGTGCTCAGTGGGGCACATTTGGAGATGGAGAGGGGAACTGAGTCAGGCAAGGCCCAGGGAGAGTGGCTTCCAGGGATCGTGTGAAAGGCAGTGAGGTTGTTGAGGGGTCAAGGCAGAGGCAGCTGTGAGGGTTAGAGCAGGAGAAAGCTGGGGAGCTGGGCGACCAGGGGGCTGATATAAGGACAGAACCAGGTCCCGTGTCTCCCTGAATGCACGGACTGATAAAAGAGTCCTTAAAACGGGACTGGGGGAGTCCGAGGGGACTAAATGGCAATGGAAAAAACAAAACTACATAAATAAGACAAAAAAGGACCACCTAGAATGAAGTAAGGAAAGCGATACTATAATTTACGTGATGAGGCATGATGCTGAGATCTCCCTGTAATTCCACAACAGCTCACCAATTTTTGCCACACCATTTACCAAATAATGCTACCTATTCACGATGACTTAGGCGACTGTCTGCAACCACTCTAGGTATTTCAGACAAGGGCCTATGAAAGGACTTTGGACACTACTGTGTTGTTAGGGCTTCAGGGGCAGAGAGGAAGGTCATGTTGGAAGATACATCAATACATAGATAAAACTCACGCTGAATGGCGGACCATGTACATGAGTGAAGTGCCTGGAGGGAGGGCCATCAGATGCCGGGAGCCACCAGTGCAGTACAGCTGGCAGGTCGGGGTCTCAGTAAACACCATCGGTCACTCCTCACTGCCATCACCATGGACCGGGAAGGCAGCCTGAAGCTGAGTGTGAGCAAGTGAACTGAGTTCCAACCGCAAAGAAAGGCCAGTGCGGGGAGGGAGTGGTCAGAATTGGGCGGCCCTGATGGGGAAAAACTTCCTGAGAGAGGTGAGTCTGAGTTCAGCGGTTGCTGAGGTGAAGCCCAGGAAGAGGTCTTGAGCGTTGGAGGAAGGGATGACAGGGACAAAGGTGCCGCAAGGGGAAGGAGGCTGGGACCAGGGCAGCCCAGTCTTCTGTAAGCCTTACTCCCTGTGGCCACCACCAGAGGGCGCCCCAAGCCAGATCCCGCGGGTGCTGTGCCCGGCGGTCCTGCCGACCCCACCGCAGCCCTTCGCCTCCCAACCCCCCAGGCCAGCCGGGACACTGTCAGCGCCACACAGAGGCAGGTGCCAGGCGCTCAGTGCCCACCTCGCACAAAGTGGGGCTCCTGCTGGAACGTCTACAGCTGCCATGGGTGCATAAAGGATAAACGTGAGGTGCATATTTGTCAGTCAGTCCCTGTGCAACTACCACTTAAATGAAGAAAAAGAAAATCACACTGCAGCGCCACACAGATGTGTCCTTTCAGGTGACCCCACTGCAGGTATGCAGGGTGCTGGCCTTTGTGGTAATACTGCCTTGCCTTTCTCTGCCACGGACTACCAGTGGACAGCAGCCCCAGCGCTGTGCGTACATCGTGTCCAGGCCACCGTTGTTTAATTGCGTAAATGCGTCTTGCTGCCGTGTCTGGCCAATCCGTCTGGTTGCTGGAGCCCATAGTTTGCTCATGTTCATTCCCTGCGGCCTGGTGTTCCATGATATGGACAGAAGGCAGTTGATTCATTGATTTACTGTAAACAGACTTTGTTCCTGCTGGGTCAGGAAGCTGCGAATCTAACATTGGACCAGGCCACTCAGTGCCTGAAGGAGGGGTATCTTGTTAACAGCCTTTTTCTTTCTGTTTGTGACAATTACGAAACCTTTGGCAAAGTTGCAAGAAAAGTGCAATGAACATGCACATCCCCTTCATTCAGGTTCACTGATAGTTAACAGTTTGCCAAATTTGCTTCCTCTCTCACTTTCTCACACACACACATATTTCTGAACCATCTGAGACTAAGTTACACAGGTCATGACCCTTCACCCTTAGATATTTCAACATGCATCCCTTAAGAAAAACAACAACTCTTCCACACCCAGGATGCATTGCCACATTTAGGCTGACAAGCAGTCGTGCAATGCTATCATCTGACATGCCGGCCACTTCCGATGCCTTCTGGTTGCCCAAGAAACTGGGATCACGTCTCACATTTGGGGGTCAGGTCTCTTCAGACTTCCTTAATCCAAAACCATCCTCAGCCTTTGTTTTCCCTTTTGCCCCCCTTGATTTGAGGGGGTGGGTGCACAGAGAACGTTGGTTTGCTGTCCTATCCATCTATTCATTCTCCAGGTGCTTCTTGAATGCGCCCCGATCGGGGATCTAACCCACAAACTTGGCACTTTGGGATGCTGTTCCAACCAATCGAGCTGTCAGGCCAGGGTGGCCTTTCTCTGTTTTTCAAGACCTTGACCTTTTTGAAGAGCACAGGCCAATTGTTTTGTCAAATATCCCTCAGTTTTTCCCTCCCATCCCCCTGCAATTAAGAAAATTAAGTATAAATCATGATAGAAAGTGTGGACAATATAGAAAAGTAAACAGAAATTTCCCCAGTTCCTATGACGCAAGGAAGCCCTGTAGACATTTCTGGTAATTGCTCGAGTTAGCTGAATTCACTGCTCTGTGCTCTGCCCATTCACATTTAACCCTGCAAGCTAGGGCTCTTGTCATCCCGGTTACAGCTGGCCCCAAACATCTTGTGTCTTGTTAAAGATGACACAGTCTTTAGGACTTGAACTTGACTGTGCACTTTATCTTCTTGATAGTGGCTGGTAGGTGGTGTATGCGTTTGCGTGTAAAGCCCCACTGACACTGAGGCTAAATGATGATTCTTCATTTGGGGGGCTGTTCTATGTATTGTGGGATGTTAACAGTGTCGCTGCGCTCTGCTCCCTAGGTGCCAGCAGGATCCCCCAAGTTGTGACCCCCAAGAATGCCAAATGTCCCCTAGGGAGCATTTCACCTCCAGTGGAGAACCCTGTGTGTGTGTGTGCGCATGTGCGCATGTGAAGCCAGGTCACGTTGTGTCCAGTTTTGAAACCTGCTTTCCCAGTTATAGAAACTCCACGATCACTTGAGTTTCCTTCCATTTTCTTCTTGTCTCCTGTTGAGTGGCTTCCAGGGGTTGCCAATCAAGTCAATTGTTGATTGACAGCACGACAAATCCATTGCTGCAGTAATGGATTTCCTTCCATTTGCTGTGCAATGAATCACAGGATCCTATTCAAAGCGGAGTGTTTCCATGAAACTTTTCATGAGCTGAAATGATGTAAAACAAAGAAGCAATTACCATTCATCTTTTTTTTGCAATTACCATTAATTGATATGAAAAAATTTTGAGCAGTCCCAGACCCCCAAAATAACCTCCCAATCATGCAGACTAAGGCATAACACCTAAAATAACACCAACACGTAGGACAAGCACTGCCTCTGTGGTGGCCCGCCACCAAACACTGAACACTGTTTTCCTTTTTTCGTAAAAGTAAAAATCCTCTTCGGATTTCTTTTGGTTATTAAAAAACGGGTACTAATGTAGGTCTTTTGTAAAAGGGAAGTGATGTGATGTGAACTTTCAAAACTTGAATGATACTTGTATCACAAACTTAGTGGCTCGAAACGACAGCCATCCGCCAGCTCGCAGACCTGTGGGTCAGAGGTCTGGAATCTTGAACGCTGAATCGCTCGCTCTAGGTGGTGGTGGGCTGGGAGCAGCAGAATTCAGGTCCTTGCTGGTCATCAGCGGGGGGCTGCTCCCAGGTCCCACAGGTCACACACATTCATTGTCATGGCCCCTCCATTTTCAAGTCAACACCTGCACTTTGGGTCTTTCCCTTGCTTTGCCATCTCTGACTTCCTGCCTCCGCCACCAGCCAGATTAAATTCTGCTTTTAGAGTTCATGTGAGGAGGTCAGGCCACTCGGACAATCCTTGATCTAAAGCCAACTTCAGACATCATGTGCCATTGAACATGACCTGTCACGGGTGTGACCCCCACCATATTCACAGTCCCAGGCATCGTACTGGGTGTGTACACCAGGGTGGGGGACCTCGGGACATTTTAGAATTCTGCCTCCCAACAATTACAAAGGGCAAGAGAGGTGTTTTGGGGGAGCTCTTAGAACCAAGGAGCAGGAGGCCAGGCTGATGAGCAGGAGATGGAGCCTTGACCCCAGCTCTGACCAGGGTCTCGCTGCCTTCCTGCCCATAACAGGTGTTTCTGGGAGTGAACATGGAGCTTGGACAGACCATGCTCCTCATCACCTGGGCTTCCAGTCGCCTTTCAGGTGACCCGCTCCCTTTGCCTGTCCTTAGGGCAGCGTGGAGAAGACGAAGGTCAGCTGGGCCAACAGGGAAGTGGCTGTCAGGCTGGGATAGCTGCGGGGACCACCCGCTCAGAGTGGCCTGTGTGGAGACCGATTTGGGAGAGGGAGGGAGGTGTTAGGTCAGTGGAAGGGGCTGGAGGGTGGCTTTGGGTAAAATGTTTGACCCCACACGGAGGTTGGATGTGAGTGGCTGGGCCAGAGGCCAGAGGATGGGCTCATTAAAGATGAGCTGGGACCTGTGCCCTGGCAGCTCTGCGACACATGGTCGGGAAGAGAGAGACTATGAAGCCCCCGGCCTGGGAGGCTCAGGCTGTTTCCTTCCCAGCCACAGGGGGGCAGGGGTAGAGGCCACCGAGAGGGAGAGGAGCCGGAGCCTAGGAATGTGCTGGACAGGAGGTGAGGAGGGCGAGCCACTGTACTTGCACAAGCAGGCTAGGACCCCAGTCCTTCAGGCAGCCACACCCACATCCCTCACGTGCACTCTCCGGCCACTGAGATCAGGGGACATCAGGGCTACGGCCTCCGCTTCCATCAGAGTAAAGCAGGGGTGTCAAACTCACTGTCACCAGGGGCCACATCAGCCTCGCGGTTGCCTTCAAAGGGCTGAGTGTAACTTTAGGACTGTATAAATGTACTGCTCCTTAGCTAGGGGCAAGGAGTTCAGTGCTGCCACTAGGTAGAAACAAGGTGCCAGGCTGGATAAAAGTAGGTGGAGGGCCAGGTTTGGCCTGCGGGCCTTGCGTTTGCCACCTGTGATGTAGAGTAATGGGACCCAAGACCCTGCAAAGGGATCCCTGGCAGCATCACTGAAGAAGGCAGAGTTCTCATGTGCCAAGTGATACATCCCTTCCTGCAGAGACCCAAGTGCAAAGTGTGCACAGCAAAGGCGTGGAGGGCAGGGCTAGGACGGTGCCTGCGCTCTGCAGGGAGTTTGGGGGGAACACGGCACCCTGCGCCCAGCGGCAGCTCTGGCATCCTGCCCCTGCCCGACGTGGCCCAGGATACAGACAGGAGCTTGAAGCTCAGCAGTAGGATGCTTAGAGTTGTTTGGGTTTTTTTTTAAGATTTTAAAAATCCTTACTTTTTTAGAGAGAGGGAGAGAAACATCAATATGTAAGACATACATTGATCAATTGCCTCTTACACGCCCCCAACTAGGGACCTGGCCCCAGGCCCCAGGCATGTGCTCTGACTGGGAATCGAACCAGCAATCCTTTGTTTCACAGGCTGGTACTCAATCCACTGAACCACACCAGCCAGGGCTGAGCATATAGTTTTTATCAAAAGTGTATGGACACCTCTGCAGTGCAGCTCAGGAGGCATTGGGGCTGTTGAAAGCACAGGGCATCCTGGTCAGTCTCAGGCTGGGCACCCAGGCTGCAGGGCGGGTGCTGGGCTTCACGGCAGAGTCCACCCGGCCAGCCTGTACCTGAGAGAGAAGGAGGCTCTTGAAACCTTCTTCCTCTGCTTTGCCTCCAGCCCAGCCTTTCGACTTCAAATGGTTCAAGCCTGGAAAGGACACAGAGTTATCGTTCTTCCAGAGGTTGGTGGAGCTCAGCACGTCTCCCGCAGCTGAGCTCCAGGGCCATGTCCACTGCTGGGCCTCTTTAGGAGAGAGGCCTCGTGGGCTGTAGACCCCCTTCTGGCCAGCCCTGGGGACCCTGGACTGCGGAGGAGCAGGTGTCTCCAGTTCTCTACCTTGTTTTGGCAAAACTGATTTGTTGGCCAAATCTATTCTCCACATCCCAGGGACAAACCTATCTGTTTTTGGTTTTGCCCAGCCTGATTCTTCTGCCATATTTGGAGGAAAACTCCATTTTTTAAAAAGTTGCTTTTAGGGGCCTTGTAGGTGCTTGTCTAGACCAGGTTGTTAAGGGACTGAGCAAACCTCTCTGAGGGAAAGCAGGTGGCCCCTTTCCGCTGGCTGAGTTCAGTCTCGGAGGAGGCTGAATTTTGCAAGTGTGTGTTTATAGATCTGAAAGAAGAAAAAATACCAGGAGTGAGAGACAGACATCATTTCTGAGATAAAGGAAGTACCTGAACCCTTCCCCAATCTTTTCCCTAGGACCTGGGCAAAGACAGCAAGTGAAATGGAGAAATCAATAGTAAAACGGTTCATTGACGATTCACAAAACTTTCTCATCAAACAGAAGCTACCTTACTTTAAAAAACAAACAACAGCAACCACAAAAAATCAGAAGGAAAGGAAGTTAGGACATTTTCCCAGTCTGAGGCATTACTAGATAAGGAAGCTGCCCAGGACCCGGGCACCGACTCTGTGACACTGGGGAAACTAATTTCCACCCGTCTGAGCCTCTTAAGGGAGAATGATCCCCTCTTCCAGTCCTTTGAGCTCCTTGGAGAAAGTCGAGTGGCCATACTGAACCCACAGGGGCTGGGTTTCATTTATAAATAACCCAGGAACATTCTGTTGTTCACAGGGCTGGGTTTCCCCAGCACACAGGGCTCTGGGGAGATGTGCAGACCACGATGGTCAGTGCCAGCGCTGCCGGGGACCCAGCCCCCCCAAACTGCATTCGGGCCACTGAACAACCACCTCTTTCAGGATCCACAGACCCGGACCCTTCCCTGGAACAGCCCAGAAGTTGCATCTCCGGGGTGGACCCCTCAGAGTGCCATGTAGGAGACAAGCCTTTTGGCTCTGAGGCTGGCCCAGGAAGTCTGGACTGGGCCTGCCGGAGGCTCCTGGTCACCAGCTGGCACACAGCCTTATGGTGACAGTCTGCCTAGGAGTCTCAATATCCTCTTTTGAGAAGAAGGCTAAAAAAAAAAAAAAAAAAAAAAAAAAAAAAGTCCCTTTTTTTTTTTCATGTTTTACTGTGATTGATGGAAAGAATGCTAATGAAATCCAACTAAAAGAGGTAAATCAGGGACCTGAGATTGGAGGCAGGGCTCTCCAACGCGTAGAGAGAAAGGGGGAAGATGATATATTTAACGTTACTTAGTCCTGCAGAAGACACTATCTGCCTGACTCTCTGAGGGGTGGGCAACCAAACCTCCCACCCTGCCATCTCTGGCTCCCACTTGACCCAGCTCCCCTAATACCCTGCTTGCTTTCAAATTTGAGTTCCTGCCTTGTCCTTAGTCTGACAGCCTGCTTTCTTCCGATATAGGCACCCTCTAGGCTCCCACATCTCCCAGAAGCCAGAAAGTTGGCCACGAGACCCCCAAGTTCCCGAGTACATTTTAGATCTGTCCAGGAGCATTCCAGGACCCCGTCCTGTCCTGCAAGTTGGTGTCTTGTACTGGTTACATAACAATCACAGTCCCCAAAGCTCTGACATCACCCACTGAAGATTCTCATCAGCCCGGCAAGCCAAGGGGACCTATGTGTGGCCAGTGCTGATGGCAGGGAAATGAGCCTAACAAAACAGCCAGGAACTGGTAAGGGGGTGGGCACAGGTCAGAGTGAAAAAAATAGTCACTCGTGGTGACCTGGAGAGGAAAGCGGAAGTATTTGGGTTTTTAATTCCCCCCCAAAGTTCCCACAAGATTTCACAGTTGCCCCACATTTCCCCTCCTCCCCACATAGGGCATTTCCTCTTCCTTAAAACTCTGAGGCCAGAGGGCTTCAACTTCCTCTTTACCCCCTCCCACCCTGCCACAGGTGCAGCCTCTTTAGGGAGGTGGTCTCTTCTTCCCCATGTCCTACGTCACACACATCCTCTACCGCGTGTCCCTGTTCCAGTTCCCAGCCCTTTTGGCCTAAGGGGGCCTCTTCTGCTAGTCGGACTTTCCCCGTTGGCCTCCTCTCCCTCTCCATTTTTCTTTCCCTAGTCACCACCCCGCCTTGGATGTTCAGCTTCCTCGACAACCTCTTTCTTGCCACTCCCTCTCCCAAAGCAAAGATGCGGAGATGAGAGGAAGTGTCAGGGAAGTAGAGCAGAGAGAAAGAGGCAAGGAAGGGCAGTGCAGATATGTAGGCAGCCTCCAGGGTCCTCCCAAGCTTCCGGGGACTGAACCCGTGGGCGGAAGAGGACCGCTCGGGGGTGGGTGGAGAGGGGAGAACGCGGGTTGGGCGCGCAGTCAAGAAGCTGGGGTGTTTAACTGGGCGTCTCGCGGGTGCTGGAAAGCAGGCAGGCCCCCAGATCTCCTCGCTCCCGGCCACCGCGTCCCACCTTCCCAACCACAGCTCTTCCCTGAACCGCCTCTCCACGTGAAAAGTGAAACCGGTGCGGTTGCCACGGCACCCGGGACAGGGGCGGGGAGCCGAGCTAGCGGCGCTCGCGATATTTGGGATCGGCCAATGGGAGACGGGGGAGGAAAGACGTGGCGTGGGGTCCGCAGGCAGGACTCTTCCTCCCCTACCCAGTTCCCTGCCCAGCCGGCCGGGAGCGAGCCCGAATGCGGGCACCTGCCTTATAAAGAGCGCCGGACGAGGCGCCGGCTTCACTCCGCAGAGGGCGCTGCGCGGCCTGTGACGCGCGCTTGCGCAGTGCCGGCCCCTCCCCGCCCCTTCCCCGGCCGCTCCGCATCCTCCCCGCCTCTCCGCCTTTCCTTTCCTACGCCCCTCCGAGGGCCGGGTCCCGCCTCGGCTGCCCGCCCTCTCCGTGCTCCCAGCCGCCGCTCTGTCCGGCAGCAGCCAGCCCGGTCTCCGGCAGCATGTTCAGCTGGGTCAGCAAGGATGCCCGCCGCAAGAAGGAGCCGGAGCTCTTCCAGACGGTGGCCGAAGGGCTGCGGCAGCTGTACTCGCAGAAGCTGCTGCCTCTGGAGGAGCACTACCGCTTCCACGAGTTCCACTCGCCGGCTCTGGAGGACGCTGACTTCGATAACAAGCCCATGGTGCTGCTCGTGGGCCAGTACAGCACGGGCAAGACCACCTTCATCCGGCACTTGATCGAGCAGGACTTCCCGGGGATGCGCATCGGGCCCGAGCCCACTACCGACTCCTTCATCGCCGTCATGCACGGCCCCACCGAGGGCATGGTGCCTGGCAATGCGCTCGTCGTGGACCCGCGGCGCCCCTTCCGCAAACTCAACGCCTTCGGCAACGCCTTCCTCAACAGGTACTCTCCTCTTGCCCGGGGGAGCAGAGGGGAACGGCCGGAGCCCCGACGCCGCACTCGGGTCCCGACCCTCCCGCGGCTGCCTCTCCGCCGTCCTTTGTCTCCAAGGCCACGACGAGACCCTCAGCGACCACTCCCTGGGACAGGGCCCAGAGTTCCCTGCAGCTTCCCATAGAAAACCCCTCTGGGGCTCTGGGAGTGGGCGTCACCGGCTTCCCCGGCTTCGGTCATCCCCCAAGAATTTTCTAGGTTATCAGTTTAACTCCCACGTCCCCCACCCCTGGCAGATCCCAGTCCTCCTTCCTTCAGAACTAGGGGTCAGTCTTGCCTCCACCAGCTTCCCCCAGACTGGACACACCTAATTCATTCAAACCACGTTTTTTTCCTCTCTAGGGTCTGTTTCTTAAGTGGAAAAAATATGGTGAAAGTTTTAGCCATTCTCTTTATTGCTGCGCTGTCTCCCCTGGGGTCGGTGGTTTTGCGTAGGAGAACGGGAAGGATTTGTCCGGGGCTGCAGACGGATGGGATGGGAACTCTTCTCCCAGGGTCCGTTCTATTTTAGGGGTTACAGAAAGCAGCATCGGCGAATGGCCTTGGGAGCCCCAGAATGAGGTTCAGTCCCTGAGGCCCTCTTTAGACTCACTAGGAGGTTCCTTGACCTACTGGGGCCTCAGGTTCCCCAGTTAGAGGGATGAAACCTGCTTTCTCGTGATGAAAGTAATCAATCCTCTAGATTCTAACCTTCGCAGTGCTACAGATAAAACTTACTCACCTTCTCTCTCAGGAGTGCAACAACCAAACTCACTTTTCTCTAAAGGAATGTGGAGGCCCTAGTCAGCCCCCACCACCCATGGGACACACAAGGGACTTCACAGATCTTCCCTCTCTGCCTCCCTCCATTCAAGGAGTGACTCAACATGCCTTTCAGAGTTTGGGTCTGGGTGAGAGCCTGGACTCTTGCCTTCCAGGTCTCCGCCCTGTGTGATCACAGTCCCTTCCAGACATGGTCCTACTGCACAGGGCGGAACAGCTTGCCCCAGTCCAAGCTGGGGCCAGGCCTACTTCCAGTCCCAGAGCTGACCATTAGCAGAGAAGAGAGGCTGCTCTTGTCCTTGTGCCCTTGCAGACCTTTGAGCCTGTCCTCCTGTCACAGCTATGGCAGTTGTGTGTGGCAGGGCCTGCGAAGCCCTTTGGTGAGTCTCCTGAAGGGGTGGGCCCTCCTGGCCTGGGCCTCTCTCCACAGGAGGCCGGTGTTGCAGAAGTAGGGTGTCTGTCTGTAGATAGGGGGTTGGCTCAGACTACTAACTGGTGGGCGCGGTGCAATCTTGTGGAAAGTTTGGTTGCTCTGCTGGGAATTCCAAGCATTATTAAGTCTCTATTTCATGAAGAACTTTGGGAGCTTAGAAGGGAGTGTGGCTATACCTGCCTTGTTTGCCCTTAGGTCTCCACTTGTGCTTATGAAAGCAAACCTTGTTTGTGAAAGGAGAAATGGGCATATGGCCTGTTGGTTGCATTTGCAGACCTAAGGTTTCAGGGCTGTAAGGAACCTTAGACACCCAGGCGACCCCCGCCTCATTAGTTCAGGAAATTTGTCTAGCTCACCCAGCAAGTGGACGCGTGTTTGCGCAGCCATCACTGCTGCTCCCACCCGGCAGAAAGAGAATTCTGGGGTGCCCGGTCTCAGACGGGCGCTTCGCTGCTGTTGGTGCCACAGGACGCAACAGCCGCACTTGTTTCCTTCTTGTCACCCTCCCTCATCTCCAGAGGGTTCCCCAAATGCTAAGGGCCCTGCTGAAAGGGCCCTTATCAACCTCAGGGTGGGGGCCTGGGTTTGCACTGGAGCAGAGGCCTGAGCCGGTCAGCCTGTGCCCCCTGGCCAGCCAGGGCACACAAAGGGGGCTCTTTTCTGGCTGACACAGCCTCTCCCAGCGCTCTTAAAAACACCCATTGAGTCATGAACTTGACTTTGCGGCGCTTCCCCTCTAAGTGACTGTTCTAAGATAAAAATCAGATGGCCGGCCCCAGGACCGCCTGGCTCAGTCAGGGGTCCTAAGATCATCCTGTGAAAACAGGTTGTTTAACTGTTACTGTCCACTCGTGGTGGGAAGTGAAGTCTGCTGTCGGACATGCTTGGTGAGAAGATGGGATGGGGTGCATCTATGCAGCCTTCTCCCCTTCCTGTTTGCCACCCCATTTCTTGGGCTTTGCAGTGCACTTCTTTCTGAGTCCTACAAATGTTAGCTTACCAGGCTCATCCATAAGGTATTTTCATGTATGTGACTGACTACCCAGAGCCGGTTTTATTTCAAATCCTTTCAGTTTGGTCCTCTCTCCAGTGAATCCCTTCCCTAGCAGGAACCCCAGGTCTGGCATGCCCTGGTTTATGGCACGTGGGCTCTGCTGTGGGCAGCTGGGGAGGCTGAGGTCCAAGGTTTGCTCACCCTGTGGGTCAGCTGGTTTTGCTCTGTTGTGTTTGCAGGTAGCACCTTTCACCTCTGGCCTGTGGGCCACTGGTCACCTGGGGGTGGGGCCAAAAGGGGAAGCTCATCAGCTCCGATTCCTCCCCATTGTTGGAAAGGCAGCTTTAAGCTGTCCTACAGACACTGGGTCAGTGTTTTCTTTGTTCATAATACCTTTTCCAGAGAAGTTTTTAAAGGAGCCTTTCCTGTGTCTAATCAAAAATCTCTGCTATCGCTTGGGACAGCCCTTTGCTGTTCTGGGCTGTTCAAGTCCAGTGGGAACTAGGCACGCTGCTAGGCCCTCACTCACGAGCTGCTGGTCTCTCCGTGACTTCGTTCTTCCTTTGGAGACTTGGACTTTTCAGAGAGTGTGTCTGCATCCTGCCCACCAACCAGCCCATGTGGTCCTCCAGCTTCCACTGGCCACCTACTGCAGGCCCTTCTCCCAAGGAGCTGGGTGCAGGGGGTGGGGCTGGACGCAGCAGCAGTAGGAAAGGACCATCTCTTAGGTGTGTGCAGACGTAGCCAGTGGTTGAAAATTGTAACATGGAGTCCTACAGTTCCAGTGTCACCCTTCTGCTTCCCTTGTGGGATTGAATGGTGACCTAGGATTGTGCAATTTTCACTGACACATCAGAAATCTGAACTCTTGAACTCTAGGGGAAAGCTAATGTGAGGATATGCTGATGCGGATCAGTTTGAGTCTACTGATTGGGTATCGGAAAAGAGAATATGTACAGTTTGCCAGCCACCCTTGGGAACTAAGATGAAAGAAAACCTTTAAGCTCCTTGCCCTGGGAAAGGAAGCAGAGGTGGCGATGGCAACAGAAAGTGCCACTGGGCCCTCAGAGCAGCGATGACTAAGTCTTGACATCTCTCTTTCCGGCTGTTGCTCTTGTGCAGGTTCATGTGCGCCCAGCTGCCCAACCCGGTCTTGGACAGCATAAGCATCATCGACACCCCAGGGATCCTGTCTGGAGAGAAGCAGCGCATCAGCAGAGGTAAACAGGCTGTGACTGCCTGGGTGCCCTAGGTGGTCAGACTGCTTCCATCTGATCTGGGGTGCGGACCAGGTGCCCCCACTGGAGCTCTGCCCCTGCCCGAGTGAGAGCCCCTTCCCCATTGGCCTCGTGTATTCACAGTGCTCCGAGTCCTGACAGGCAGGCGCTGCTTTCCTCCTTGGCGCCCTTTGCTAAGGTTACAAGAGCTATGATGTGAGACCACAGCCAGTGCTGTGTAACTTTCATGCTTTGCAACTCCTGGAGCAGGCTGGGCCGCAAGGCGGGACTGGGGGGCGGGGCCTCAGGCTGGCCGTGCTGTCACAGAACATTGCTCAGTGTCAGCATCGCCCACTCCCCTTAGTGTGTGTTTAAAAGCTTTGCCTCCCAACGTCACACATCCCTAGTGAGTCCTGCCTGCAAGGGAACGATTGGACTTGCACCAGCCACCACGAGGAGGAGACTCTGGCAGGAATTTGTTCAGCGTTTAGGGACTAGTGGAAATGTGTTTAGATTGCTTAAATGTCAGCGAACAGCAGCCTCCCTGGGTGGAAGGCCTTTGTGCTGACTGAGTGCACCAGGCCCATTTGAGTTGTGTGAACTCTAGGTTCGATTTTGCCAAGTTTTTCTGAAGATCTGGCTCAGGCTGTGACTGATCTGAGTTCAGTTTCTGTCGACTGCACTACCTCCCCCCCACCCCTCCCCCAGCCTTTTTGTAGAAGGGCGGGGAGCTCAGGGAGCTGGAGGGCAGGCCTTGATGCTATCGAGGGCCAGGCAGGGAGCCTGCAGCCGCAAATTCGAAACTGAAACCGAGAGCAGATTTGGAGGGCACAGTTTGTTCATCATTGACTTGCAAATTTTTCCTGCACCCCTTTCCCTCTGGCGTTGTTGAACTTTGCAGTAGAAGCCAGCAGCCTGAGGCCTGGGGGACAGTGTGTGTCTGCTGTGACTGTGAGGGGCTGGCGGGTCCTTGGTGCTGCCAGACCTTCTCCTCCTTTCCCAGCCCCTGGTCCCCTGCCTGTAGGATTGTGTCCAAGCCTGCTGAGCCTGCTTGGGCTCTGTCTCTACACCGGCCTTGAACTCTTACCTTCTCCACCCCAGTGGACTGATATCCCAGGAGTTCAAGGGAGCAGATTTAGGGACCCCTTCGAAAAAGGCGAAGGCCAGTTTTCTCTTGTTGCTATTACCGTTCTAGCCTGGTTCTAAGAAAGTTGCCTGGTGAGCGAAAGCCTTGTCCTGTGCCAGAGCGAGGCTGGAATGTCGGAATCAGTTCCTGTAAAGGGAAAGACCCACTGAGGGGAGTTTCTTCTCCAGCTCCGTCCAGGGTTGAGCTATCTAAGAGGGATTTCTTTGAGTCTCAATAGAACTCTTCAATGACCTGGAGGGGTAAACCGAGGGGCTTCCTCTGATGGGGGCTCCCTCTGGGCCTCGCACAGTGTCCACAGCCCCCGCGGCAGTTGGTGTCTGTGTCTTCCTTCCAATGAGGGACAGTAGTTCAGGAAAAGAGGCTTGTCTTCCCAGAAAGCCACCCTCAGTGTGACCTTCAGAGCTGGGAGTTAAGGTTTCTGAGGGGAAGGGTTTGGGGCTCTGTGGCCCTGCTGTCACGTGAAAGGGAACTCAGAAACAGCTGTCTTTGCCCAGTGCTGGGAAGTTCCCCTGCTGCTGTCTTTGACACTGCAGCTTGTGTCCCTAGACTTGGCCATCTGAGAAGTTGGGAGTGTACGTCTTGACGCAAGAGGTGCATAGGCCCTGCCTTCTCTTTCCTCCCTAAAGCAAGGCCTTGGTGTGTCCTCCAGTCACACGGAGAGGGCACATGACGGGGCCGAGGTGCACACGGTGGAAGGCAGCCCTGGCCCCCTAGTTGCCTGTGCAGGTGGCAGACACCTGGCCAGCAGGAGACGGACTCCATTATCGTCCCCCCCTCCCACCCACCCCGGCTCCGCCTTTTCCTTTCCAGGTGTAAGGTGTAGCCCCCTGGGTCCCTGGGCAGCCGTAGAAGGCCCTCCCACCCCATCAGGGACAGAAAGGAGGGGGGTGGTGGTTTAAACATGAGCACATCTCTCTGATGGGAGAGCAGACTGATTTTACTAGACCATTTCTTCCTCTCTGTAACCCTGGAGGTCTTACTCTAAAGTGTTTTATGAAAAGTTTCCAAGCTTGAGGATTTGCTGTGAAATACATTTGGTGTCAGGATGTTATTGCAAGAGAATGGCCATCACATGGGGCCTCTTAGATGTCCTGGGTGTGGGTCCAGGGGTGGTGGCCTTTAGGTGGATGGAAAAGGAGTGGATTTCTCCTTGAGGCCCCACCCGTCAGTTATTGCAAAGGCCCCATGTTGCTGTGTCCAGCAGGGGAAGTCAGAGTGGGGCAGCGTGTTCCAGGCTCCCCGGCCCCCGCCTCTTGGCTCCCTTGGCTGCTGGCGTGGAAAGCAGGTGTTTCCCGCGCAGAAAGATAGAGCCGGCAGAGACCATGGGTCCCGGGCGGGCAGCAGGAGCGTCTGCGGCCGCCACCCTCGCTCCCTGGAAGCATACGCACATCCGTCTGGAGCTTGCCTGTGCATCAGGGTTGCTAATTGATGACACTCCCTTCCATTTCCCACCTTGTCTGCCTGGACCCTCCAGAATTTTTCCCCTTTCCCCTTGCAAGAAATACTGTCAGTGAAGAGAAGGTAGGACCCGTGTGGGCCCAGAGCTGCTGGGACATGGTCCGAGCTCTGCGAGAGACCCCTGAGAGTTGCTGTGGGTCTCGGGTCTCGGCCTCACTTCCCTGCTGTGCTTATCTCTCGAGTGATTTGAAAGATAACGTCCCCGGTGTCAGCAGAGCACCTGCGGACACAGTGTTCGTTCCCTAGTGCTATCTGGGTGACAGACACAGATGTTCCAAAGGGCGTCTGGGGCTGGTTGTACCCATGCCCTCGCCTCGCCCTTGCTGGCCACTGGCCACCTGCATGGTCACATCAAGATCCTTAGCAGCAGCCGTGGGAGGCACCTGGGTGGGGGTCCTGGCCCAGGAGGCAAGGACCCAGCCTGTGCCCTCCACCCATTGTCGCCACGTGCCTGTGAGCTGCACCAGAGCTTTTGTGTCTCAGTTTCCCCCCCTGGAAGTTGTGCTGGTGGTGAAGTGTCATGCAGACTGGGATTAGGAGAAGGGAGCCAGGCCAGCCTTGTGCCTGGCTTTCCACCGAGTGAACCTGCTCCATGCAGTTGTCACCGTGGCTGCACCCAGGAGGGAGCTGGAGAGGACTTTTCAGGAGAGGAAATGGAGGCTGAGCAAAGTTAGGGAATAGCCCAAGATGTCCCGCAGGCTAGTGTGTTGGCGCCAGGACTGTCACCCAGCAGAAGTTGTCCTCAAACTGCACTGTGCTGACGGGGTGCTCTGGGGTGGAGGGGCCCTGAGAGGTTGGAGCAGACAGGCTGTGGTCCCCTTTGGTCCTTCCTGGGCAGGGCACCTGAGCCCTACAGTGCTTCCCTCCCAGCCCACTGTCACAGGTGGACCCTCAGTCCTGGGCTTTGAACTGCAGTGCTGGGATCATCTTTCTTCTGCTGGTCTCTGCCTCCAAGCCAGAAAGCGCCCCTTAGGCCATCCATAGGCTGGCAGTAGGGGCCCTGGCCCGGGGCGCCTGGGTTCTCCCTGGCTCTTTTGCTCACCGTCCTTGGTTCCCAGGCTCCATCCAAGACCAGGAGCCGGCCTGCTCCTTCATAGTTGGGCACGGCCTTCCCAGCCCAAAGCTGGAGCCCTCTGACCCAGAGATGCTGACCTTTCTGCTGACACCCCTCCTGAGATGCCCTACCCCTAAAAGCCGTCCAGACCAGTGTTTTGCCATGGATTTTCAGCTCGTGGAATGTGTCACGAGCTTGCCCACAGACCTGGCGGAAGGCCCAGTGCCATGAGCCGCCTGGCTCTGCAGCACCCACAGTACAGTTAGTGACAGAAGGTGAGCACTTTAGGGGCTCGGGCCCCCGGAGGGGCCCCACTGCTGGGAGCCGCACGGTAGCACGGGATAGCAGTAGAGCCTGCCGTCCTTGTCCAGGTTACAGGCATTTCCATGTGGACAGCACTCATCCTAATGCCTGGTGCACAATGAGATGTTCTACAAATGTCAGCTGATTGAAAATAAAGACACTGGAAAACCCGGGAATTCCCAGACTTCAATGAGGAAGGCCTTTTCCCGGCCAACGTCTCGAGGAGCTGGAGGGCGGGGAAGCACTGACTCAGCGGGGGTTTCCCTCCGGATTCCAGGTCCTCCTCCGGGCGCTGTGCTAGGCTTCCATGCAGCGCCCTTTTACAAGCTTGCCTCTCGCCATCTCCCCTGCACCTCCCCACCCTGTCCAGCCAGGCAGCTTTTGGCCCGAGCCCTCCACGGGAATGTTGCCCGCTCTGCTGAGGGGCGTGGGCTGCTCAGCCCACGAAGGAGCAGTACCAGCCGGTGCCGGTGCTAGGCACCTGTTTCGAGGCTGCCAGCTGGGTGGCAGCTGGCCTGAGCGCCTACAAATGTTCGGTTTATATTTGGCGTACAAGGCTTGTTTCACACACTGGAAGCAACCGTTGCCTTTACACCATCAGACTCCGAACTTCTTGAGTCCAAACTATGCATCCTGGGTGCGAGTACTAGTGAACGTTCACCCAGTGCCTCCAGGGTGCCAGGGGCTGACTCAATGCCCACAACAGACCTGGGAGGTACAAACGTAACATCTTCACATTACAGGTGAAGAAACTGAGGCTCAGAGGGAATGTGGCCTTGCCAGGGTCGCGCCACTGGTTGTTCAGAAGGTTCAGGATTCAAATGTGGGCCTGATTCCAGAGTCTGTCTGTCCTTCCTTCTGGCCCCCGTCCTTTCGTACCAGTAGGTCAGATTTCCCAAGGCCCATGGCGCGTACAGTGACATGCACCTTTTCAGGTGGCAGTTCTCCGAAGCAGTCACGTAACCGCCACCGTGACCTAGACGGAGAGCTCCCATCACCCAGAAGGTTCCTCGAGCCCTCATGCAGCCGGTCCCGGCCCAAGGCCACCCACGCACCTGACGCCTGTCCCCTAAGTACGCCTTTTCCAGAATGTCGTGAGCGGGACACTGCAGTGTGTGTCGGGGTGCCTGTCTCTGCTTTCACTTAGCCTGTGCTTTTGAGGTTCCGGCTGTACTCGAGGGTGTCGGTGGTTTGCTTCTCCTGTTGCTGTGCTGTACCGTCTGGTGGCTGCACACTCATTGTTACCCATTCATTCACCTGTTGAAGGGCATTGGGGTTTCCAGTGTGGGGCAGTTTTGAATAAAGCTGCTATAAACATTTGTGTGCAGTGAAAATTTTAATTTCTTAGTTTTTCTTGGGTGAACAGGAGGCATGGGGAGGCCCCTTTCTCCTCACCACTGCGCTGCGCTGGAAAAGGCCATCTCTTAAGAACTTTAGCTTGAGGAAGCTCAGCAGCCAGCCCTCCCAGGGTCGATTCTCAGCTCTTGCGTCTCTGCTTTGTCCTCCCGGGCCCAGCACGGGCTGGGAGCATGTGTGATGGAGAACTATGGCAAGAAACACCCGGGCCCGCAGACTGAATGGCAGGAAACAGAAGTTGATTGGAGACAAACCCTCTATTGTTCATGTTCTAGAAACTTTTGGAATGTATGAAGCAGCTTTCCCCCTGGCTGCTGGAACTACCTGTGCCTGGAGGGTGGGTCAGGCAAGGGGCGTCCCACTGCGCTGCCTCTGGGCCTGGGTGCCAGGGGAAGGCAGACTCCTTGAGGAGGGCTCCGGAACCGAGCCGCGGTGAGGGGCGAGGATGAAGTACACACTGCACAAGATATAACTGTTTTTAGTGCGTGGTGGTTCAGCAGCATTAAGTACGTCACATCATGTGACCACCACTGCCGTCCGTCTCCCGAATGCTCTCGCCTTCCCACACGGAGGCTTTGCACCCACCAAACTCTACTCCCGTCTGCTCCTCCAGCACCTCCTGGTGACCGCCTCCAGGTTCCTCCTGTGAGTGGAGCCGTATTTGTCCTTTGTGACCGGCTTACATTTTTATTCCATAAAGTCTTCAGGGTCCCAGAGCTTTCTGAGCCAGAGCTGGTTCCCTGTTGGAGACGGCCTGGCGTGGGCCTGGCCCGTAAGGCAGCCTTTCTGTGCCAGCTCACCCTGAGGGCCACAGCGTCCGTGTCCTTCATGGGTCAGTGGTGTCAGCACTCTCCCAGCCCGAGGCACACGAAGCTGCAGACCCATGTCCCCATCTACATGGGCTGGGCCACAGTTTCCTCTTCTACCAGGGACCCCACGACTTCCCACTCACTGTGGAATTGCCGTGCGTTCGGTGGTGGCTAATGCCTGCTTGTAACCTGTCACTAAGGTTGACCTCTAGTGTGTCCCAAAGCCTGAAGGCGCCCTGCCTTGGGTGGCGCGGCACTGGCACTCGTCCCTGTAGTTGTCACCTGCCGAGGAGCTCCAGGCTGTATGGGGGCTGTGGCTGCCTGGCCAGTTCATGGATTGATAGGTGCTCTCATTCTACCCCAGGTGCCTGCTGACAGGCCGTTTCTCGGTCCCAGTGAGGTGTTGGGGGGCTAAGGGACAAGGGGTGGGCCTGGTGGTGGCCACTGCCTGGTCATATGTGCTCAGACACCTGCAGTGACACAACTCAAGCCTCAGTGTTGAGACCCTTTTCGTGACCTGTGGGTGGACTTGGCCAGCCATTGTGTCTCCCTCACCAAAAGTGAGTGTTTTCCATAATAAACAGGAAATTTCATTCACCTGCAAAAAATGGACTTCGCTGTTTTGGCTGCAAGCTGAGGTGCTGGGTGTGCAGGCGGCAGGCACTGGGGGGTGGAGCACTGGCTCTGGCTGGGGGCTAGGGTTCTGTAGGCAGTGACTCTGGCACCTCCTCCCCCTCCTCCCCCTTTCCCCACCTTGCGCCTGGCCCCCCATCATTTGCGGGGGGCTGAGGCCATATAGGGTGGAGTGTCAGGGTGACCTCACTCCCTGCTGCTGTCCTCACTTCTGGGCCAAAGCTAACTTGGGCTCGAGCCCAGCCCATCAGGGCGCCCCTCTCCCCAGTGCCTTCGTTTCGGTGTCTCTGCTTCCCCAGCTGTGGGGCTCTGGTCATTTGAACTTGTGCTGGTGTGAGGACAAACAGTTTGAAGAGGAGGGAAATGGGGCCTCATTTTTGCCAAGAGGGAGCCGCTGCTCAGTCCTGAGTCATCACTTTCTCAGCACTGGCCTGCCAGTCCCCAGAGCCAGTCATAAAAGGCAGCTCAGGGCCCTGCAGACTCCTCAGCGGGGGGCAGCGCTCTCTGCCCCACTTTGCTCAGCCTGCTCCTCAGTTCTTTTCTGCTGATGGCTTTGCTCTGGACGTCTCCTCCAAGGCTCTGGGACCTAGCTGCTTGGTGTCCTGGGGCCACAGGACCTTGTACTTTGGAGCCTGCAGCCTGGGAGGGCTGCTTTGCTGGCAGCAGTCCCGGGAGTGGACTGTCACTTGCTCTACGCCTTGCTACACTGAGCACAGGGAGTCCAGGGGCCCTGTCACTTCCAGCCAGCTGCCCCGGCGGCCTTCAGGAGGCTGGTTGCTCCCCTGCCCTGACTGAAGTTCAGAGTCACAGCAGCTTTGCTGCTCCCTGCTCCACCTCACCCCCACCACCTCACCCCTACCTGGTTGAGGAACCCCAGACAGCTGAGTGGCAGCTTCTGATCAGAGCATCCTGTTTCCTGGTGTGCTGGGGCGGGAGAAGGTTGTACATCACCGCCTTGGAGAGGCTGCCGTGCTGAGTGTACAGAAGCAGTGGCTTGGGGCGGGGGGGGGGGTCTTCCTTAAATTCGTGTCTTGCCAAAGTATGAAAACTCCCCTCTAACCTCAGAGTCAGACCCAACATTTGTTGCCCTTAGTTCTCCACCAGTGACACAATCCCAGGCTGCCTGTCCCTTGTTCCACTGGGCTCAGTCACCTCTCCCCTCGCCTGCCCGACTCACAGGCCATTCCAGTGCCTGGAGCCCAGCACTTCGCCTCATGATGTTAGGAGGGGGAGCTGGTTTGTAAACTTTACAGATGAGTGACTAACTCAGAAGTTATGAACTTAAGGTCGCAAAGCTGGTGGCTGGAGCTGGGAGTTGAATCCAGAGCTGTCTTCATTAAAAGCTTGTGTTCTTTCCGAGTGCCGGAGCATGGGAAGAGGCTGGGAATACCATGGCTGCAGGCACGCAGGCCATGCTGAAGCACGCTTGAAGCACGCTTGAGCCTGGAGGGCCTGGTGGCCAGAAGTTTTATCATCTGACCAGGCAGGGGGGCCAGGCTCTGGCCCAATGGAGGTGGCGGCGCCCCGGGGGTGGGCTGTGGCTCAGCCCCAGTCTGCGCGTGGCTGCCCAGGTTCCTGCGGACGAGGACTGCCTTTCCCGTGCCCTGCAGGTCGCACTGGGCCTTTTCTCGACACTTTGTCCTCTTAGGTGTCCTCCTCTACCTGCTTACTTCTCTGTCCCCACAGTCCAGAAAACGCAGGTCTGAATCCCCACCTGGCCAGAGGTGAGCCGGCATCTGGTTGACTGGTTTCTGGACAGTGTCCCCAGCTCTCCTCCATAGGAGTAGCTTCTCAGGCTGACACCACAGCAGAACGGGACTGCGCTCTGGGAAGGCCTGGCCTGGTGGTACGGAGGAAGGCCAGCTTACATCCGGGGGTCCTGTGGGCAGCAGGTGAAGGATGAGGAGAGTGAGTCCGGGGATGCGGGCGCTTGTCCTGAATCAGCCAGAGGCAGCGGCAGCGCAGGGCTGGGACCTAGGCTCCCAGAGACCCTCAGGCGTTGTTCCCACAGGGTGTCCTGCCTCTCCTGGGGGCTCCTGGAAAGAGAGAGAGAATTTTCATTTCCTCTGGGGGAAGTGGAAGAGATGGAAACATTTTGAAGAGGTGTAATTACAAAATAGGACACGTTGAGCTGCTATCACAGAATCCCCCAAATCCATTGCCGTAAATCGGATACCAGGTAGCCTGTGTGAAAAATAACCGTCCAGTATGGCCACCCTCGATGGGCTGCTTTCGTCTCTGAACGTAGCACAGCAACCTGGAGTGAGGGACAGAAGCCGCCCCAGCTCCTCTCATCCCGTGCGCGCTCCCGTCCTCAGGGGAAGGGAAAGGACAAAGCGCCCGTACTCTTTCTTGTTCATTTCTGCTGCCAGGCGGCTGGAGCGTGAGCTGGGGCATCGGGAGTGCAGCTGCAGCAAGACCGTCCTGTCCTGAGAAGCGGGATCCCAGTCTGCGCCCTGGGCAGCCCCTCCTTTTAGAGAGGCCTTCGAGGCTCAGAGCAGGAAGCGGCTTCACGCTTCACAGGCTCGTTGTGGAGCAGAGGTCACCAGACTTTTCTCTGTGGGGTCAGAGACTTCGTATTTTTGGCTTTACATGCCTTTCGGCCTCTGTTGCAACAACCAAACTGCTGTGGGAGATGAAAGCAGCCGCAGGCAGTGCCAATGTGGGGGGGTCTGTTCCGTATAACTTCATTTGCAGAAGCCGTGGTTGGCCCAGGAGTTTGCCAGCCCCCGTGGTAGAGGAGGCGTGAGGTTCCTGCAGGGCAGGGAGCCTGGACAGCAGCCGCTGCACATGGCACTGCCATTACTCGCTGTCACCACTGTGCCAGGGCATCCAAGTCTGTCCTCGCCACACAGTGCTGAGCTGTGCCGCCGGGTCTCCTCCTTACTCCTGTTGTGGACTGACCCACTTCAGAGCTTGGGTTTTCTGACCTTTACGTTATTTTCTAAGCATCTCTTAATTCCAGGTGGTACATGGGTGAGGGTGCTACCATGGTGGGTGCAGAAATGGGGGGATCTGATGACCCTGCCCTCAGGGTGCTGTGCTGTCCATGTGAATACATTCTGGAAATTTCAATGGCCCCAGGTGGAGAGGTACCAGGTCAGGTCAGTCTGTCCTCTGAGGTCCCTGAGCTCACCCTTCTCCTCCCGCAGGGTATGACTTCGCGGCCGTCCTAGAGTGGTTTGCTGAGCGGGTGGACCGCATCATCCTGCTCTTTGACGCCCACAAACTGGACATCTCTGACGAGTTCTCGGAAGTCATCAAGGCCCTCAAGAACCACGAGGACAAGATCCGAGTGGTGCTGAACAAGGCCGACCAGATTGAGACCCAGCAGCTGATGCGGGTGTATGGGGCCCTCATGTGGTCCCTGGGAAAGATCATCAACACCCCCGAGGTGGTCCGGGTCTACATCGGCTCCTTCTGGTCACACCCACTCCTCATCCCCGACAACCGCAAGCTCTTCGAGGCCGAGGAGCAGGACCTCTTCAAAGACATCCAGTCCCTGCCCCGGAATGCTGCCCTCAGGAAGCTCAACGACCTGATCAAGAGGGCCAGGCTGGCCAAGGTAGACTGGGCGGAGCCTGGGGTTGGGCTGCCCTGCCCTGTGGGGTGCCCAGGACCCATCTCTGCTGACCCCAGCTGCAGCCCCGCTGCGCTGTGTTTGAGCGGTCCTCTCTGCTCCTGTGGGTGCAGCCTTGAGTGAGGGTCTTCTCAACGCTCATGAACCTCAAACTGGAAGGTGCCGCTGTGCCGACAGGCAGCCTGGGGAGTGGGAGTGGATGGGCATGCAGGTAGGCCTCATGGGCTCCCCCTCCTAGGTCTCTCTCTCTGTCTCTCTTTTTTAATAAAGATTTTATTTATTTTTAGAGAGAGGGGAAGGGAAGGAGAGGGAGAGAAACATCAATGTGAGAGAGACATTGATCGGTTGCCTCTTGTCCACCCCAACCAAGGACCAAAACCACAACCCAGGCACATGCCCTGAGTGAGAATCAAACCGGTGACCTTTCACTTTGCAGAATGATGCCCAACCATCTGAGCTACACCAGTTAGTGCCCCTCCCAGGTCTCTGGAGCACTGATGTACACTCAGCCCGTGCTGAGTGCTGGGGACACAGTGGGGACTAACAAGTCCCCACCCTTCTAGCACTGGTTAGACAGTATAAACAGCAATTTATTTGTATCATCTTGGGGAGACCCCAGGCTGCTACAGAAGCAGACGACTGGGGAGCGCTCTCACTTGGGTGGGCCAGGCTGCGGGGCCTCTGGTGGGAGCTGATGCTTAAGCCAGGAGAGGAAGCTAGCGGGGAGATGGGTTTTGAGCCTTGGGGCCCAGAGAGAACGCTGGGTGGCTTCAGCCCCCAGAGGCCTTGTAGAACCATCCCTACCCCTCCATGGAAGCTTGGGGCCTACTGGCACCTACTGGCAGCATCTGAATCACTCGAGTTTGGAATCTCGGTGTCTGGCCAAGCACGTGAGACCGTGGCCCTGGGAAATGCCACCAGGACCCTTCAAACACAAAGGAACAGAGCATGTTCCCTGAGGACATCTGATTTTGCATAGTGTCCAGTCAGGTCAGCATTCACATGAGGACGCTTGGTCCTTGAGGCACAGAGCCCGGCCCTCAGCCAGCAGGGACCCTTGTGCATCAACGACTCTGATGAAATGGTGGTGGAGAGCCGGCAGGTATGTGGAGGGTAGGAGGGTGTTCCGTGGGTGACACGGCTGTGGTGGAGGAGGCAGTCCTGTGGCCGGTGGAGCAGTCGCCCTGGCTCCTGAGTATCCCTGGACTGAGGATGGGGCGTCCCCCCTGGGCAGTGGGCCCTGTCCTGGGAGAGCTGAGAAGAGCCCCACAGACTATGCTCTGCCTCCAAGGAGCCGCTGCTCATGGGCAGCCCTAAGACTCGAGACTCCTCTGCGGACAGAACACGGTGGCCCGGGGCACCCCACACTGTCTTGAGGCCTGGCGTCAGGTAGCATTTGGTCTAAGCAATGAGAACTGACCCATACCCTTTCCTACCAGGCTGTCTCCACCCTGGTTACCCAGAGTACTTGTGGGCCAGCAGAGTGGAGCTTGCCAGAATGTGGGTTCTCAGGCCCTACCTCTGCCCTGCCGAACCAGAGTCTGCGTTGGAATGTCATCCCCTGGGGATCTGCATGTAGAGTGAAGTTGCAGGGCTGCACATTTTTCTAGATTGGTGACTTCTGGAACCTTCCTGGTGAGAGCAGCTTGTTCTAAGAAAGGAACCTATGAGCCCTGGCTGGTGTAGCTCAGTGGATTGATCACGGGCCTGCGAACCAAAAGGTCACTGGTTTGATTCCCAGTCAAGGCACATGCCTGGGTTGTGGGCCAGGTCTCCAGTAGGGGGCGCATGGGAGGCAACGACACCAATGTTTCTCTCCCTCTCTACTTCCCTTCCCCTCTCTCCTTCCCTTCCCCTCTCTCTAAAAATAAATAAGATCTTTAAAAAAGAGAGAAAGGAACCTGTGAGAAAACCTGAGTAATTGGCTCCTGGCCTCAAAGGATCAAGGGACATCTTGAGCTGAAGGAGGACAGGCAATGAACAGAGGAGAGGCCGATGCAGCCCCTGCTCAGGCCACTGGGAAGGGCAGCTCCCCTCTCCCCTGCCCAGCTGCTCTCGTGGCAGGGCTGCTGGAGCTCTGGCCCAGCCTTCTCCTAGGACGGAACATAGGGCAGAGCTGGGTCCCCTGTGCATTTACAGAAGTGGTTGTGCAATTGCCTGGCCTGAGGGCGCACTGAGTCACCGAGCCTGGGAAACCCCATGGTCTCCAACCTTACTCCCCACCTGCTCTTCCTTTTCCCAGAGCGAGTGGTTCTCTCTGTGCAACTAGTTGACTGTGACTCTGATGGCCCACTTCCCTCGGCGGTTCTCCGCCAGGCTCCTAGGCCAAGACAGACAAAGTCAGGCCAGTGGGGGGGATTCGAAGGGGTGGAATCTGGGAGAAGGGGGCGCAGGCTGGCTGGCTGCAGCCCACGGCAGCTGGACGTCGCTTGGCAAAGCAGAGGATTTTCAGAGCTGGTGGCCTTGGAGGGTTGCCAGCATTACCCGCTGTGGGGGAACAGAGGGTATGCCTCGCTGAATTGGCAGATGTCTAAACAAGGTATTGAAGCTAAGATAAAGCTTGGACATCTGGGAAAAGCCTTGTGGGATTTTTCTAAACCTTAGTCATCCCTGAGGCTGTCATAATGACAAAGAGGAGCATAATTCAGGCTGCACGGGAGCGTGATGACCTCAGCATCATGTCCACATGTTTGCACAGGCAGAGTGGTGGGTGCCTGCATTACTGTCTCACCCTTCTGGGGAGCCCAGCTGGCAGCCACACTCCTGACAAGGTGACCAGGAGCCCCTTCTCCATCTTCCCAGGTCCACGCCTACATCATCAGCTCCCTCAAGAAGGAGATGCCCAACGTCTTCGGTAAAGAGAGCAAAAAGAAAGAGCTGGTGAACAACCTGGGTGAGATCTACGCCAAGATTGAGCGGGAGCATCAGATATCCCCCGGCGACTTCCCGAGCCTCCGAAAGATGCAGGTATGGTGCTCTGTGCCCTAAGTGAGCTGGTGGCTGGGGTGGAATGAGGGAGGCCTGGAGCAGTGGGTCTGTGTGGAGGGGGAGCTCCCAAAATGGAAGCATCTGGGTTAGTCACCAACCCACCACTCGAATCGGAGAAGTGGACCCAGGTCCTAAAGGGAGTGGGGTGGCAGCCTGGGCAGTGGGGAGACGAGGGATTGTGCCAGGCACTGTGGCCTCATCCCAGTTAATTCTCTCCCTCACCATGCAAGGAAGGGACTGTTTTTACTTCCCAGCAGACATTGATGTGTGAGAGAAATGCCCCTCACATGCCCCCAACCTGGGACCTGGCCCAAAAGCCAGGCATGTGCCCTGACTAGGAATTGATTTTGGTTCACAGGCTGGTGCCACCCCCCACTGAGCCGCACCAGCCGGGGCCTGGTGGGTTAGCTAAAGTTGTCTGAGCTGTTGAGTGGTTGGGGCTGTGGCCGGGAACCCACTCCCCCGCTCAGGAACCCTTGCTTTGCCCACTCCACTGGGGAGGGACCCCACCCACCCTTCTCCTTCCTCCCTGCCCACCACAGGAACTCCTGCAGACCCAGGACTTCAGCAAGTTCCAGGCCTTGAAGCCCAAGCTGCTGGACACGGTGGACGACATGCTGGCCAACGACATCGCGCGGCTGATGGTGATGGTGCGCCAGGAGGAGTCCTTGATGCCCTCCCAGGTGGTGAAGGGCGGCGCCTTCGACGGCACCATGAACGGGCCCTTTGGGCACGGCTACGGTGAGGGGGCTGGCGAAGGCATAGATGATGTCGAGTGGGTGGTGGGCAAAGACAAGCCCACCTATGATGAAATCTTCTACACGCTGTCGCCTGTCAATGGCAAGATCACGGGCGCCAATGCCAAGAAGGAGATGGTGAAGTCCAAGCTGCCCAACACAGTGCTGGGGAAGATCTGGAAGCTAGCTGACGTGGACAAGGACGGGCTGCTGGATGATGAGGAGTTCGCCCTGGCCAACCATCTTATCAAAGTCAAGCTGGAGGGCCACGAGCTGCCCACTGACCTGCCGCCACACCTGATCCCCCCGTCCAAGCGGAGGCTTGAGTGACCTCCCGGTCCCCGTGCATCCAGCCATCTCAGCGCCCAGCCAGGCAGACACTGGGGGGAGGGGAAGGGTCACCAGTTCTCAAGGTCCATAAAGACTGAGTGGCCATTCCCTCAGCTCTTGAGAAGGAAAACCACCATTGTTCTTTAAGGCTGTTCCTGGGCCCAGCGGGGGAGGCCGGGGTGAGCCTCGTATGTGAATGATGGAACTTTATGCGCAAGAACTATGGATATTTTTAATATATAATATTAGAGGTGGCCTTCTTTCTTGCCTCCTCCTCCGTCTGACAGCCCCACGCCTTCATGCACACAGCTCTGCCCTCCCCTCCTGGCCTCCGCTCTGGCTGTGCAGCACTTACTGCCACCGTGACCATCCCGGCCTGGCTGCTGCCGGCCCCTGGGGCCGTGTGTAGATAGGAATGACTGAGATGTTGACTCCTAAACAGTCTCGTTTCTTCCAGCCAGTGGCTCCCTCCCCTTGCCCCATCTCCGTTGCTGCTCGTGCCTTCCGCCACGCTCAGCCCCCTGGGCATGGCCCTGCCCTTGGCTCTCATGGGTTCCCACCCCTCGCATGGCAGCCCCAGAAGCAGGCCCAGCTGCCTTTTGAGGGGGTCAGGAGGATGGGTGGGTGTGAGAGAAAATGTTTTTCAGAAAAAAATATAAGCTAGTTTTGGTTCCATAAAAGTAATGCCTTTCATTTTGACCAAACTTTCCAGTAACTTCCCAGCCAGTCGTTCAGAAGCTGTGATTTTTGTCACCTTTCCCACACTCCAATTTGGGGGGAGGCTCCCCCCAGGAGCCGTTAGACATGGGTACGTGCAGAGGTCACCCCTCTGGGGGCCCCAGAGGTGGTGTTATCTGCTTCACCCAGAGTTTCCTGGGACATTCTAGGGCATCTCCCTGCTCCACCTTCGGGTGGGTGCTGGGTCCTCATGGACCTGGTATGGCTTGGTGCTCCAGCCATTGCCTCATGGCTAAAGACCGGAGACAACCCGGCTCCTTCCCTCTTTCGCCCCCCTCATTCCCCAGGGAAGCCCTCTCCTTCCTCCCTTCCCATGAGTGAAGGGTGTCACATGACTTGGAGGTCCTTAGAACACCTCCCCCAGGCGAGCAGTAACCGAGAACCAGCAAGAGGCAGGCTCAGTCTGCCTCACTGTTGTGCCTCAGCCAGGCTGTCTGAGCTCTGGGGCCCTGGGGTGGCCATCGCAGAGCCACCGTGGCAGGGGGAGTGCAGTTCCCCCCATGCAATCTCATGGGTGTCTCAGTGACCCTTCACTTGGACCTCTCCAGCCCCAGCCCACCCTCCCAGTGCTGCCCTCCAGGCTTCCATCTGCTGGGTCGGAGTGCCCAGAAGCTGGCCTGGCTCTGTCCAGCCAGCCTCAGCCACTGTCCCCCATGGTAACTGGTGAGGCAGAAGGTGCATCGTCAGGTGTTCGCTGTTCAGGTGCAGTGGCTCATCCCCGCTCGCTTGTGGGAAGAAGAGCAGCCGAGATGACTTTTTCTCCCATTAAAAAGTTGAACTGTGCTGAAGCTGGCTTCTAGTGCTTCGTTGTCTCTCCCAGGGGCCTGCTCCCCATGGTACCTCTGGGGGGCACTGGCAGACTGTCCGGGGGACCAAGGTGCCAGGGTGAGACTAGTGCCCAGCCACGCTCAGCTCTGGCAGCTGTTGCCTCCTCTTAATAGACACCTGCAAATGGCTGATGAGCCCCTTTCCTTGTGCCTGGTGGGGGCTGAGCAATAGTTTATTTGAAGATGGGGTGGAGAAGTTGAGAGAACCTTCGATAACGGAACTAGCTACCTGCCCTGGGGTTGGGGAGAAGGTGTCTGCCTTGTACAACCTGCACAGCATCTCCTCCAGTCTGGGCCCCACCCTTGCCCCTGACAGACAGGTGGGGGTGCCCGCGGGGCTCTGGGCACTGGGAAGGGTTGACTGGACTTTGTACTAGCCCTGGGGGGTTTAGGTACAGTGAGGCTGGTACTCTGACCAAGCAGACAGACCAATGACAAAAATAACAATTACGAGGGGTGGGGCCCGCCATGTCACAGAACAGGGGAGGGGAATTGTGTACCAGCAGAGGGAAAGGAGGCAAATTGGGAGCTGATGCTCCATGGAAGGGTTCAGGCTGGTGTAAGCAGGGCGGGGCACACTCCAGGCGTGCTTGTGGCAAAAAGCCTGTGAGCAGGTGCCCGTGGCTCTGTGGGCCAGGTCGTGTGTGCCAGCCCTTGCAGTGCATGTCCAGTCTGACGTCTGGCATCTGATTGGCAGCCCTCCTGGCACCCCTTGGCCAGTTTGCCTTGTGCTGGGTTTACCTTGACTGTCACACCTGGGGAGGTCAATGTTCTCCCCGCATGACACAGCCAAGCCCTGAGACTCGGCTTGAAGAGCAGGCACACAGAACAAGAGGCAAACCCAGTCTGCCTGACTCCCAAGTGGGAGCCCCATGAGCCTCTAACCCAAAAAACGAAGCTTACAGCTCAGTTTTGTAGCTATAGACTCAAATTTGAGAAGCCCACATGGAAGATGAAACAGTAAATGCTTTTCCTGCAGCCTGGGTCCCTGAAGGCTTAGCACAGCCCCTCAGTTCTGGGGGGTCACCCAAGAGGTGCAGCGTGCTTATTCAAGCTGATAGAACACAAAACGTAGAACTCAGGTGCTGCTTGGCAGACTGTCCCTTCCCTGAGCCCACCACCTCAGGGCTTTCCCATACTCTCAGCACCCTCCGCAGTGTGGCAGGGTGGCTGCCCCAGGAGGTGGTGACTGATCTGAGACTTGAAGCAGGGGTCGAGGACAGGTGGCCGCACCCCTGCTGGCCTGGAGCTCAGGACCCTAGTTTGAGTTTTAGGGCTGTGGTGGGAGATCAGGGAGTGCCAGTGTTTGTGGACAAAGGTGTGGCTGTCCTTGGAGGGGCAGCATCCTCTCTTCTCCTCCCCTGCTCCCTAGACCCTGGGTGAAATGCCCCCCTTCAGAGGCTAGTGGGACACAGAAGGGCGACTCCACCCACACCCAGAGCCCCTGCTTACTGCCATCTGCCCACATGGACCCAGCAAGCAAGGGAGCCCACCCACTGCTCCAGACCCCCACATGGCAGCTTCATTTGATCACAGAGGTTCCGTGTGAGATCAGAACATTTCTGCTCCCTAGTAAACGTCAACATGCATTTGCCCCCCGTCCTGTTCTTACCTCAAATGAGGTGGTCATAGAACTTGCCCAAGGCCACCAGACTGTGCAGGGTTAGGACACCCAGCCACCAGTTCTGCCCCTCTCCATTCAAGGTACACAGCGGGCAGGTCAGGCTGACCTGCAGGGGTTCGAATCCCAGCTCTGCTGCTCACTGGGACTGCTGCCTTTCACTTCCTGAGTCTTTCCTCGTTTGTCAAATGTAGACAGGAGCCCCTGCTTCACAGGCGGGGGCCCTGGGTGCCTAACTAGAGTGGCTGTCTTTGCTGAGCACCCAGTGCAGCTGGCCAGGGTTGGGGTGAGGGTCAGTGCAGGGAGCCCAGCACCCCACCCAACTCCCAAGAACAAAGCAGGTAGGATCCACCCTTCCCTACAGCAGCTGACAGACTTGGTGGCGCCCATGGGCCACAGGGGTGGTGGCCAAGGGGGCTCAGGCTTGGCTTCCTGTGCGAGCAGAGGGGTTGCTAATTATAAAACCACATGGGCCGCAGCGTCTGTGGAGCGTGGGAGCCCCTGTGGTGTGTTGGAGCAGCACAGGGAAGGTTTTTGGAAGAAAAGCCAGGATGATGAAATCACCATATGTCCACCCATTTGGAGCCTTGGACTTTTCAAAGGACATGCCCTTGGTGTGCTGGGGTGGGCAGGGGAGCAGGAGTGTAGGGCTACCAAGGACTAGCTTGGGGAGTGGG
The DNA here is from genome assembly GCA_004027475.1 of Anoura caudifer. Classification (NCBI taxonomy): domain Eukaryota; kingdom Metazoa; phylum Chordata; class Mammalia; order Chiroptera; family Phyllostomidae; genus Anoura; species Anoura caudifer. The sequence continues at coordinate 108,920 of PVKU01000055.1, read as the reverse complement.
GACCCTCAACCCCACCATTTCCATCAGCCCCTCCACAAAAACAGACACACGTTTAAAGGAAACTGGAGCTTGAGCAGCAGTGCAGCCTTGCCCCCTCCAACCACACCCCCCTCCTGGAGACAGCCCAGAGCCCTTCAGCAACCATCCCTGATATCAGCTATCGTTTGCCCCTCACTTCTGAGCTGGGGCAGCTCTCCATTGTGCACAGGCAGCAGCCCTAAGAGGGAGGAAGTGACTTGCCCAAGGCCACACACCTGGTCAACAGTATGACCCCCCAAGAGTGGGGCACTGTGCTTCTGGTGTGACTAAGGGCCAGGGCAGCCTGCCATCGCAAATGGCCCTGCAGGACCATCTGCTGAAAGTGGCTTCCTGAGGCAAGGCACAGACAGGCTCATCCTCAACCGCTGGGAACGAAGTTCCACCTTGGGGAAGGGAAGCCATGGGCCCAGCTTGGGAGGCCTGCAATGTGGCTGTGGATGTGACAGAATGCCAAGCCTGCCTGTGTATGAGCTACTCCCAGGCCCAGAGACTGAGGCTCTGGGGGTCAGAAAGCCTGGGTTCCCTGCCACTCCCTTGGACTGGGCTCTCCCCCTCTTTGGGGATCCCCTTATCTGAACCATCCTCCTTCTGCTAGGCCTGGGGGGTCGAACCGACAGTTTCTTTTTTCTCCAGCCTCCAGGGCCACATGCTGCCCTTCTGTTGCCAGGCACTGGCCTAGACCTGGAGCCTGGAGAAGCTCGAAGCTGGTACCATTCACTTCCCCAGCCTCAAGCTATTAATCTGTTAAGGGAGGGTACTAAGAACTCCCTCCTCTTGCAGGACCCTTGTGGAGATAGCAGATCTGCAGTCACTTTGAAATGCTAAGAAGGACCACAGGAATGAAGGAGTCCACCATAATCTGCCATCCGCAGAGCTCTGTGAGAGCTGGTGCCAGCACCTAGGAAGGGGGAGAGATGATGGGGGAGCAGGTGCCTCTGCACCTGGGTGGGCCTCCAGGAAGCAGTGACCAAGGAGTGTGAATGAGGAGGTGATGGGAGGTCACTTGCTCAGGCCACATGCAGAGACCCTCCTCCCTGGGGTGAGGCCCTCACAGCCCTGGGGGTCCAGCTCACACAAGATCTGAGAACAGATCTGCTGGGGCAAAGTAGGGCCAAGTTCGGGAGCTGTTTCAGGTGGCAGGGCTGGAGGACTGGCTGCTTGTTGAGCCTGGAGCAGGGGTTCAGGTACAGACTGAGTCTTGGGCTTTCTGACCTTAGAGCTGCAAAGGAGTGGGCAGGGAGCCCACCCCTCTTTACAGACAAGAAACGGAGGTTTGGACCCGGGCGCAACAAAAGTGAGTGTAGGCCCAAGGAGAACCGCAAACAGATGGACTGCCCCGTAAAGACATCAGGTGGTCTCAGTGTTTCCCTGGGACTCCGTTTCCCCTGTGCTGTTCTATGCGGGGATGGGGTCTGAAGGGCCAGGGGATGGGCCTGTCTGAGAATTCAGCACTCAGAGGAGCTAAGGGACTTGCCCAGAGTCACAGAGACAGTGAACCAGGACCCAGAGGTCTCACTAGTTGATCCTTCAGATCCCCGGAGGCCGAGGTGGGGTGGGGCATGGGATCAGGGTGTCCAAGAGAGACAATGAAGAATGGCCCATTGCCCCACCCATGCAGGAGCCTTGCCTGGGAGATGGAACCCTGGGCCTGTCCCAAGAACCTCCTCCTCCTCTGGTCTCTGGCACCCTCCTGTGGCCTCTGAGGGTGCAAAGCCTCCTGTGGGTCCCACCTCTATCCCACCCCCAAAAGGAGGGCTGTAGGTGAGAACCCAGGGGCTCAACCACACAATACTAACTCGGCTCCCAGAAGACACAGAGGCTGTTGGATTTGAATCTTGGATCCCTTTCCTCACCTGACTTGGGTACAGAGAGAGCCTGTCTTGGTTTCCCCATTCCACAGACCACAGACAGGTCTCAGAGGAGATCAAATGGGAGAGACCCCTGGGGAAGCCCAGGGGCTACTGGGGATGCTTGGTTCAGCTTCCAGGGACAGTCAGAGTGCCTCCTCTCTCCACGATGGCAACCTGACCCTGTCAAGACTCAAGAAGGTCCCTGCCTAAGGGAGGAGGCAAATCCCCAAAGAGATGTTTTTCAATGGAAGAATTTATAATCTAAAGCCACTAAAGCCCTCTTCCTTTTGATCCCTCCTTTGGAACAGACCCACAGTCCTACAGTATCTGGTCCAGCCCAGCTGGAGACAGCTGGGCGGAAATCAGAAATACCACCAAAGAGAGCCAACTCCCTTCCCTCCCCCGACCTCCTCCAGCCCAGTTCTGACTTCTCCTTGGCCTTTAAGTTCCAGGTTGGCCGCAGGCCCTGCTCCTGCCTAGGCTTTAAGAGCCTGTAGTGGCGTGCTCTCTTCCCTGGAGCAAGCCAGCACCTTTCCCTTCCCCCACAGGTGTGCATCTCCTAAACTCTAAGGGACTCCACGAGACATGCAACCAGGGGAGCAATGGGCAGCGGCAGCTCATCCCAGGCTATCCCCTGAACCCGAAGCCTGAGGGGGACTTGGAGTTACCAGCTCAGCCTCACTGCAGGGTCCCCTCATCCTCAGCCTCTCAACTCATCTTTGTCCATCTGAAGTCTCAGTGTGTCCATGTGCCAAATGGATGTAACTATCCCTGCCTCGCACACCTGTCTCTCGGGTAGGCTGCAACGATACAAATAAAATGAAATCAGAAACTGGTAAGTTTTTTTGGAGCGGGGTGACGAGCGCGGTCGGCATCGTGCGGAGGGAGCGGACTACAACTCCCATCCGGCTCCGGGGCCACGGACGTCCCCAGCCCCTCTCCCTCAGCTGAGGGAGAAGCGGCCGCTGCCCCGGCGGGCGAGGGAAGTTGCAGTACCCCGAGCATCCCCAACCAGGTTAGTGGCAGGCGTGGGCCCAAGTAAGGCTGGGACTGGGGCCGCGCAGGTATACAGGAAGCCTTCCCGGACCCCCGGGGACCCCCGCCTTCCCCGCCCCGCCCAAGAGTTAGTGCAGTTCGGTCCCGCCCCTCCACTTCCTGGCTGTGAGTGGGCCCCGCCTCCCCGCATCTCCGCCCTCCCACCTTCACCTACTGTCGCGTCTCCCATTGGCCAGCGCGCACCTGCCCGTTCGTCGGGGGGCGGGGCGGAGGGCGTGGCGTGGCGCCCAGGTGAGGGCGCGCTAGCTGCAGTGGAGGAAGGTGACAGCGGGGAGGGCGGGAGGGTGGGGGGAGGACGCACGAAGGATCCGAGGACCGACAGACTGACGGACCGACGGGCGGGTATGCGGACGGCCCGGTTCTAGTCCGGTTGCAGAGCCTCGGCCGCAGCCATGGAGCGGCGGCTGCGTGCCCTGGAGCAGCTGGTGCGGGGAGAGGCTGGCGGCGGCCTGGGACTGGACGGCCTCTTGGATCTGCTGCTGGGGTTGCACCACGAGCTCGGCAGCGCCCCCCTGCGGCGAGAGCGCAGCGTGGCGCAGTTCCTGAGCTGGGGTGAGTGACTCAGGTGGGACGCGGTTGGGGGGGGGCCGCGGGGGGTGGACCTACGGACACCAGTTCAGGACCCTCTCCCTCCGCGCTCCGCGCCCACAGACACTCCTACCCACAGCCGCACGCCTACAGATTCCCCATCTGCCATCCGCAGACCCCCAGAAGTGGCGCGGACAAGTGCCATCGGACCCCGTAGCCCTTTCAGTCACCTTACTTTCACCCAGATGCACACACACACTCCTTTCCGCTCACAGAAGGTGGCACATGTACACAACACACATCTCACATAGAGAAACTTGGTCCCAGGTGTAGGCACCAGACATAGATACCCAACTGATGCCCTACACAGAGTCACATCCAGAGTTCTTTGCTCACACATCACACCTCATGACTTGTGAGGACACAGACTCTCACACGCAAACTCCCATGCATGTCACTCACTGACACACATACTTTCTCAGTCTCCCACATACCACACGGACACACCAAGATACCCATACACAGCTGGTGGGGAGCCCTGGGGAGCCCCACACTTGCAGACCACCTGCAGACCACCCCCAGCCACACTGGCTGATACACACTCACCTGTTTCTACTCACAGAGCTGTAGGTAGTGCACACTTCACACACACACACACACACACACACACACACACGCATTCTTCCATCTCCTTGCATATGAGACCACCCCAGGCTGGACACAGGAGCCAACTTCAGCCCCTTGTACAAGCTGCTGGCTTGGTTTCCTAAGGGCTTTTCCCCAGGGCCGTGGAGGGAGACCTGGCTGGATGTGGGTCTGCACCCCTTCCTGGTTGACTCATCTGAGTCACCGGGAGTGTCTGGCCTGGGGTGACCCTGAATTCATTGTGAACACCTGTGCCAGCCCCAGAGTTCCCTGGTCACACCTGGCCAGGCCATGGGGGGAGGTCATAGGTCTGGCCTGGAGGGTGGGGTGAAGCAGGTGTTCGCCCAGTGGGCAACGAGCACTCAGGCACTTCTGAGCTCTCGGCAGGCACAAGGCCCAGCCTGGCACAGCTGGGGGCCGGAGATGTACCGACGAGTTGGCCCTGGGCCCCAGCCCTCTCCTCGGGGGGGAGGGCAGTAAGAGGGCCCGTGTCTTATCTGCCCCCTACCCTCTTCCCAGACTCCTGTACCTTATGAGTGTGTCTCATTCTGTTGTCATCACTCCCTGTGACGCCACACCCACGTGTTTGTATGTGTTTGCACACACATGTGCTCCTCCCTGCCTGCCTCTGGCACCTCTGCCTGGGACCCCAGCGTGGGGGCCTGTCTGTTGACATCTCCCGAGGTAACTTGCAGGGCGGTGACTCATTCTGCTTCTGCCCCAACTTGTCCCCAATCCTGCCCAGAGCCCCCATCCCCTGGGCAGGGTAAGGGGACTGGGCAGCCTGTCCCAGGGGCCTGGATCCTCCTGGCTATGGGCCCCTGGTTTGTGCCACTCTCTGGCTGATGGGTAGCTGCCCTGGCTTCAGCTCCCCCTTGGAGACCTGTGGCTGCTCCTGTCAACTACACACACAGACCTGGGAAAGAGACAATTAATTTTTGTAATGAGGTTTCCACCCCTGCTGCGGGGGTTCTGCCTGATAAACCTGTGGAACAGCTCTCTGTCCTACCCACAGACCCGCCTAGCTGGCAGGGAGTTTACCTCCTGGAGGGGGAAACTGAGGCAGGGAGCCAGACTGCAACTGATCCCAACCCCTGCTGGTCATTCTTGCCTCCCTAATATTCCAGGCTCCAGTCCCCTCCTCTGGGCCTGGAAAGGACCTGGGAGAGGCTGGAGATGTCCCTTATGGGAGTATCAGGGACTGTGAGGAAGGAGGAGGTTCCTGGCCAGGTGAAGGCCAAGTCCAGGGAGGGAGGCAGGGCTCGGAGTTGTAGAGCTGGTCAGGCCTGGAGGAGATTCTGAGTGCTCACATCTTCCGGTGCCAGTGTCGGGCGCCAGGGCAAGGTGTTTGGCCCTGTTTTCAGGTCTTGTGAGAGCCTGGGCAGACCTGGCTATGCCTGCCTGCGAGGAGGCCCCCCCCCCCCCCCCCCCCCCCCCC